>JARQOD010009288.1:0-31999 GCA_033576555.1 Oophaga sylvatica | reverse complement strand
TGGTTCCCGGGGGCATAAAATATGTAATTTCAATCTATAGCACCAACTGGGGTGAAGTTATGCCAAATTTATGTTTCTCGAACATAGAGCACATGTTTTGGGGGGCCCCCCAAAAACCGCTTCAGCTGGTATTAAATTTTTGTCTGGGGAGTGTCGGTGAGCCTGGAGTGTTCTAGAAATGTGGGATGAAAAAGAAAACATTCGATATTTATATTATGTGACATCAGGGTCGGTTGTGTGGTTAGATCCAGACATTTCCTCAGAACCTGTTGAAGATCCCCTTGCGGCTGCAGTTTTCCACACCAGGGTGTATGGTGTAGATTAGGCAAGCTTTTGCTCCAAGGAAGATCCACTGGTTGGCGGAAAATTTCCCTCCGATCAGGAGGGGGTGTGTGGTGTGATCTGGCACATCCCCTGCACTACAGATGGGGGACATGGATTTTTGGGTGGGCGATTTTTGTGAAAGTAAACAAGTTGGGGTTTTTGGGTACGAAAGTATGGACTGCATTCACTTAAAGGGGGGAAATGAAATCCTTTGTTTGCCCGCTGTCATGTGTGACACACGGAAACCTGTTTAATCAGGCGTCGCAGTTCCATGCTTTTAGATGACGGGTGAGTCACAGCTGTGATCGGAGGTATAAGTTTACTTCGGTAAATGGTGTCGGCTGAGGGGATATGCTCAAAAGCAAACTCAAGTGGGGGTGAAACCCCTCGCTGTGCTTAGAAAGTGGTTATAAATAATACAGGGGTCCCAGCCATATTTTTTATTTTTTAAAATAAATAAAGGGTGGGGACCCCCACATTTTTGCAACCGCCTTCTAAAACAAAAGTGGGGGCTGGTATTCTAGGTGGAAAGGGGGGGCTGGTATTGATATTGTGGGGTTAATGCCCTTTTGTATTGTGGGGGGACATCAACCCAAATTTTTAGGAAGGGGGGGGGGCCTAAAAAAAACCTTACCTTTAATTTTTAAAATTTTGTGGAAAAAAAAGAAACCGGGGAAAAAGCCTTTTTTTGAAATAAAAAAAACTTTTTTATTTTTTTATTTAAAAAAAAAGAAAAATTTTAAAAACTCATGCCCCTTTTTGCCCCTTTTTTCCTGAAATAAAAAAAATTTTAAAAAATAAATTTCTCCATGCCCGGTTTGTCCACCCCTTTAAAATTCTGTTGGGGAAAATAAAAAAATTTTTTCCCGGTGGTCCCGATTGGGGTGCCCCCGGTTGAAAAACCCAGGGAAAAGAGTCTGCGAGGGCAGATAGGGGCCTAGCATGAGTTTTGGGTTTTGGGGGTTTTTTTGAAAAAAATTTTGAAAAAGCCCCCTTGGGGGGTTTTAAAAACAGTATAAACCCATTCAATGAGGATTGGAAATCAGGAGTCAAAGGGTTTGATAAAAGGGGGGGTTTCCCCCCCTTGGTTGCGGGATCATTTTTCTTGTTCAACTGTGGTTCCTTTTTCCTTTTGGGAAATTTTTGGGAGTTTCCCCTTTTTTTTGCTTTAGATAAGAATTTTCTGTTTTTGTGTTTAAATTTGTTTTCTCTGCTTTTTGGGGTTCCAATTTCCCCCCCCTGGGGGGTTGGGTCCCTCATTTCCCCGGGGAGCCATGTTATTTGTTTTTTCCCCTTTTATTTTTTTTCATTGGTGGGGGTTTTTTTTTTACGAAAAGGGGACTGTTTTGGGGTGAGGGGTGTGTCTGGGGGTTTTTGAAAATTTGTGGTTTGGGGTTTTTTTTGGTTTTTTTTTTTGGGTTGAGTGAGTTCCTTTCTACCCTTTTCTGTTAGGAGTTTCCCCCGCGTTTGCTTATATTTTTGTCGTGCTGTTTTGTTTTTGTCAAACCGCCTTACATTTTGGGGGGGTTTCCTATTTTTTTTGGGGGATTGCTGGGGAGTAGTTTCCTTTTTTTAATCTTTGGTGTATTTAATTTCGGTTTGGGGGCCCAAGGCATCAGGCCCAATTTGGAAACCCCCCGGTGCTTTATTTTGGGGTTTGGTTAGCAGGGTATGTAATCCATAGATTCCAACTTTGGTGTTTTTGCTTTTTTCCCTGTCTCCCCCGCTCCCAAAAAAAACAGTACCCCCGGCAAAAATAAAAATTGTATGGTACTCAAAAGGGGAAAAAAATTTTTTGGGAAAAAAAAAATTTGTAGATTTGTCGAGTTTTTTTTTTTTTTTTTTTTTTTTTTTTCCCCCTTTTTTTTGGGTGTGAGGGTTTTTTTTTTTTTCTTTAAATGGAGTTGCCAGTTTTTGGGCCCCCGGGGGGGACCCGCTTCCCACGAGGTTGGGGGGTTTGTGTTATTTGGGGTTTCCCCGGTTTTTGGGGAAACCTGGTTTTCCCCGGGATTTTTTTGGGGGGGAGATGGGGCCCAAAATTTTTCTAAATTTCAAAAATAACGGTAATTTTTTTTTTTTTTTTTAAAACCCCAAAAGCCCTCGGGGAAGCAAAAGCGGGTTTCCCAAATTGTCTTCTTCTCGGGCCGGCGTTATCGGTTTGGGTTTTTCCCCTCATGGGGATGTTTTGAGTGTTTGATGCATTTTTTTGGTTTGGGGGGTTATTTTAAAATGGCCTAAAATTAAACAAGTGAAAAAACCTTTTTGGGTTTAAAATCGGGGGTTGAGGACGTGGTTATATGTCAGAAATTCAAAAAGGGGCAGCCCCAACAAAGGGAAAAGAGGAGCTTTGGACCCCTTTTTTGGGAAAGGGGGGTGTGGAATGAAAAAGATGTTTTGGGGGGTTTTCCCCTGCCCCCTTGGTTAAAATGTTTCAAGTATTGCATTAAAATTCCCAAAATTTTGGTTGGCGTAGAGGTATCGGGAAAAAAGTGTTCCCCTTTTGACCCCTTTTAAAAAACCCCCCGGTGTGATGAGTGGCTTTGGGGAAAGCGCGAGTTTCGAAAACGCAAGGGGTTATGTTTCTATTGTGGGACCCCCCTCTTATTTTGTTTTCCCCTAAGGGGGAAGGTTTTGAGTCAGTTGTCTTGGGTGTTTTTGGATAAATTTTTTTTGGGATGTTAGATTGGCCCGTCCCATTTTCCCCCGGGGGTTTTTTGTTGTTGGGACGTTTTAAACCCTGATGGATTTTGTTTTTCCCAAACGTTGTGGGCCCCTTCCCCCGGGGGAAGGGGTCTAGGGGGGGTTTGTTTTCCCCTTTGGTGAAAAAAAAACCCCCAAAATTTTTTAGGTGAAATGAGGGTTAAAACTGTTTCAGGGGGGAGAGTTAAAAATTTTTTGGTTTTCCTGTTAATCTGCAGGGACATTATTGTACGGGTTTTCCCCTTGGTTCAGTTATAATGGGGTTTTGGTTGGAGATCTGTGTCTGTGACTTTTGGGGCCCCCCAAGTTAATGAACCCTTTTTTTTCCCCCCTTCCCCCCAGTTCGGAAATTTTGCTTTTTGTGTTTTTTTGAAGGTTTTAAAAAAAGAAATTCGCACCCTTCCCCCCCAGGGGTTGGGGTGCGTTTAAATTAGTCCCTGGAAAAAAATTTCCCCCAAAAGGTCCTTTTTTTTTTGCTGTATGAAAATGACGTATGCGGGTTTTTATAAAGGCGTCATTGGAGAAGGGGATATAGCCCTCTTCCCCCTTGGGGGCCCCGGTTTTTCTTTGGGGGAAAAAGGAGGGGTTTATTAAGGGTGTTTTGATTATCGTCTTTAACAAAAACCGTGAAAAAAATTTTCCCTTTCCCTTGTTTTTTGCCCTTTTTTCCAGGGTAAAAAATGTATTTGGGTTTTTTCCCCTTTTCCTTGGGGGGCTTTTAAAAATTTTTTTTTTAAAACGGGGTGAATGGGAGGGGTTTTTTCCCCCCGGGGGCATTTTGAGTCCCCTGTGCCCCCTTTTGGGCTCCAAATGCCCTTTCCCGTTTTTCCAGCCCCTTTATAAATTTACATTTTCGGGGTTTTGTGGTAAATTTGATTTTTTTTTGGGAAGGGTATCTTGTTTTTTTTAATGCGGGATCTATTTTAAAAATTTTGGAAAGTGTTTGATTTTGGGAAAATTTTTTGTATTTAAAAGGGGAAAAAATGTTTTTTTGGGAACAGAGGCCCCCTTTTTGGGATTATTTTTTTCCCCTTTTTAATTAAAATGGCCGGTAAGGGTTGGGATTTTTGGATTGGGCCCAACCAAAACTTTCCCTTTCAAAATTTTGGGTTTTTTCCCAATTTTTCCCCAAAAAAATTTTTTTTGGGAAAATTTTTTTTAAATTTTAAAAATTTGATGTTTTGCCCAAAAAAGGGGTTTGAGGGGGAAAAATTGGCCCCCTGAGGCAGTTCGGGTTTTCAAGAACTTAAGCAGAGTTTCCCTTTGTTTTTCCCCTGTTTGGGGGCCCCGCCTAGCTTCTCTGCCATTTTCGGGGGGTTGGGTTGGCCCTCTAAAAATTTGGGGGAAAACCCCCCCCCCCCCCGGTTTTTTTCCCCCAAAAACCCCCTTGAGCCCTTTTTTTAAAAGTAAAACCCTTGTCCCTTTTTTTTTTTCGAAAATTTTCTAACTGAAAAAAATTTTGGGGGGAAATCGGGAGTTATTGGTAAAGTGGGTTTTAAGAGGGGGAAAATTGGGGGGGGGCCCCAAAAAATTCGGGTTTGGTGGTCCTAGGCCTAAGAAACTGGTTTTTTTGGGAATTCACCCCGCGATTTTTTCCCTAGACGGCCCGGGGGCCCTTTTTTTAAATTTTTAAATTTTGTGGTTTTTTTTTTCCTGGCATTGGGAAGGGTTTAAGGCGGATGTTTTTCCAAAGGGTTTTCCCTTTGGGGGCTTCCTGAGTTTTGACCCTGTGTTTTTTTTGAAAGATTTTTGTAGTTTTTTCCCCCCATCTCCCCAATTTGGGGAGGGGTCTGGGGGGGTTTGTAGGAGGAAAAAAAAAAAACCCGAGCGTGTTTTGGGGAAAAAATTTTTTGCCCCAGCCCCTGGAAAAAGAGGTGATGTTGAGTTTTCCTTTTCCGCGTCCCCGGCCCCCCCCGGGAAAAATTTTTTTTGGCCCCGGAAAATTTGGGTTGAGTCGGCCCCTTTTTGGGGCCTACTTTGTCTATGAAAATTAGGGAGTTTGTGCCCCCGTGGACTTGCTTTCCCCCCAACCCTTCCCTCTCGCTGTAGTGGTTTGTTGGGGCCATTGCCCCCCCCCGAGTTTTTGGCCCCAATTTTAAAGGTTTTTTTTTGCCCCCCTTTTTTCCCTGGGGGAAAAACCTTTTATCTGGGTGATTTTTTGTTTGGTTTTTCCCAAGTGTTTACATTTGTCCCTTTTCCCTAAGTTGCCTTCCCCCCCCGAATTGGTCCCTTTTTTCCCCTTCAGAGTGGTTCGGTTAGGGGGGTTTTTCCCCGGGAAAAAATTTTTTGTGTTGAAAGGGGCCCTTTTGTTTCCTTTTTTTGGGGGCTTTTTGTTTAAATTTGGGGTTTTTTGTCTTTCCCCTCTGTTTTTCATTCGACCAAGGGAAAAAAAAGGGGAAAAAACCAGAATTGGAGACTTATTGAATGTTTGTGTTGGGGACAAGATGATGGGTTCTTTTTTTGCCTTTGGGGGTTTTTGCTTTAAAATAGGGAGTTTCCCCCCTTTGAGTTATTTTTCGAATTTTGGGTTTCACCCGATTTTTTGGGCGACGGGGGGTTCTGTTGCCCCGGGGTTGATTGTTGTGGGCGAAAGCAGCAGATTTGGGCCCAGGTAGTGGAAAAGAATGCCCCTCTTAGGAGAACCCCCCGGCGGTTTGCCAACCGGTGGGGGTGATGGCCCTGGGTTTAAAAAAGGGGGGGGGTTTGGGGGCGGGGTTTTTCAAAAATTCCTATGAGGGGTTGATTCCTAATTTTAAAACCTAGGTTAAAATTTGGGCCTTATAAGATCAGGGAAAAATTTTTTAAATTTTTTCCCTTTTTTATTTTCCGGGGGACATTTAAGCCCATAATTTTTTTCCCCCAAAAACCCTATTGAAAGGTTTGTCGGGGCCAGGGTTTTTGGGTGTCCCCTTGCCCCTTTTTTGGGGTTGGGGGCAATTTGGGTTTTTGGTTGAAAAATATTGGATTCTCGTTTTTCGAGGAAATCCAGTTTTTGGGTTAAGTGGGGGGGTTATGGTCAGGAGGCAATTCTTGGGTGTTTGTTCGGAAACCCCTTTTAGGAGCTGACCCTTTCCTTCCCGGCACCCTTGAGCCGGGTTGACAAATGAGGGTTCGGTGACCCCCCTCAAGGGGGGGTTTGTTGTAAATTTTTTTAAAAATAAAATTTGGAAAAGGGCCCCTTGGGGGTTTAAAAAAACAGACTGAACCATTAAAATGGGTTTGGCAATAGGGTAAACGGGGTGGTTGAATAAGGGGGTTCCCTCCCTGGGTTGGGGGTAAAAAAATTTTTTTTCTTGTTAACTGGGGGCCCTGGTTATTGGAAGTTTGCTGGTCTTCCCTTTTTTTTTTCTTTCAGATAAGAATTTTCTTTTTTTTTTTTGTGCTTACCTTTTTCTTATTTCTTGAATTTTGTGGGGTTTGCCAGGCCCCCCCCGGGGGGGTTGGGGGCCCCTTCTCTTCCCCTGGAGCCATGTTATTTGTTCATTTTTTTTTTTCCCGTTTTTAGTGGCTGCTGCTTGTTTTTTTTCAAAAGGTTGATGTAGGTGGTAGAGGTGTTTTATCTCAGGGTTTTTGAACCCGTGGGTTTTGGTTTTTTTGGGTTTTTTTTGGGGTTTCAGGAGTACCCTTTTACCCCTTTTCTGTTAGGTAGTTTGGGGGCCCGGTTTGCTCATACTATTTTTGTCTGGTCGTATTCCCTCTTTTTCAAAAAGCCTTCCCATTTTGGGGGGGTTCCCAAATTTTTTTTGGGGGGTCTGCTCTGGGGCGATATTTTCCCCTTTTTTCTTTAGGTGAAGTTAATTTTCAGGCTGTGAGGGGTCTGGACCACGTGGAAAAGTTCCTGGCTCCCTTTAGTTGGGTGGTTAGTGGGGTTCTGCAACCCAATAGTTTCCCAAAACCTCTTGGTGTATTCCCGTTTTTGCCTGCTCCCCTAAGTACCAAAACAAAATTTTATCCCTGGGCATGAGGCGGTTCCCAGTGAGTTAAATACGGGATCAGTGAGACCCCCACTGCCCGTGTAAAAGTGTCTTGTGCAGGGAGATTTCACCGCAGAAAAAAATTTTCCCCGTTTTTTAAATTTCCCCCCGGGGTTTAATGCGTTTAAATTTTCTGTTTTTAGGTGGGGCAAATCCGGGCCCCCTTCCCATGAGAATCCAGCCCGCTGTTTTTAAAAAAAAGGGGTTGAAAAAAATGGGGGGAAATCCCATTTTTTTTTTTAAAAATTATTTTTTAAAAATTAAAAAATGGTTTGGGGGGAAAACCTTATTCTTGAAAAACCCGTTTTTCTAAAAGGGCAGTTGGGATTGTACCCCCAAGTGTGAGTTTTGATAAGCGGGGTTTTCAAAAATCGGGGAAAAACCCCCCTTTTTTTTAAACCCCCTATATACTCGAGTAAAGCTGCCCCGGAAAAAAAGGCCCCCCCCTTTTTTTCCCCCAAAAAAAAAAAGGGGAAAAAAAATTTTTTGTGAGTATAAAAGGGGGGGGAAAAAGATTATCCCCCTTTGCGCCCCATGTATTATGCCCCAAGTGCCCCCAGATACCCCTCGGGCTGGGGGGCCCGGTCCCGGTGTCCTGAGAGGCGGGGGACACTGGGCGTTGGTGGAACGGGGGATGCCCCGTCGCTCGGGGCCCCGGCCCTTTCGATTTTTCCCTGCCCCGGGTCCACCAGTAAAGGTCAGGCAGGGGGCAGGGGGGGGAAAAGTCATGCCCCCTCTCCCTGAACATCGCAAAGAGGCCGAGGAAAGTGGGAGCAGCGGGGAAACAGGACGGAAAAAGCTTTTTAAAACCCCCCCCCGGGCCTTCCCCTGTTTTTCCCCCCCCCCCCGGGTTTCCCCGGCCCCTTTTTTCGGGTAGAGTAGTCAAAAAAGTCTGAATATGGCTTTTTTTGTTTTAAATGACGGTCCCAAACCTGACCCTGAACACTGGGGGGGGGAAGGGGGGGAAGGCAGGAGTGCGGGAGCCGGGGCGGAGGGGTAAATATATAAAAACGCTGCCCCCTTTTCCCCCCCTGTTTTGGGACTGGTATAAGGGGGGGGGACTTTCACCCCTAAAAAAGGGGTGAAAATTCGGTTTTTATAAGTATATTGGTATTTATTTACAGGGGTGTGGTTTGATGGGGCGGGGTCCCCCCATCCCCGGGTTAAAAAAGGGGACCCCCTTTTTAAAACCCCCGTCCCCTGGGGCTCCCCGTTGTTTTTGACCGGAATTTTTTTCCCCCGGATCAGAAGCGGTGTTTGCCACGTTTTAAAAAACAAAAATTTTGAAAAGACCCATCACCCAATGGTGCGTTTCCTCCAACCAGGGCAAAATTGTGGGTGTAGATCGGGCCCAATTATACCATGTAAAGATCTCCCATGCATGGCTGCATATTCCTCCCCCAGGGGGGGGTTGTGCCCGGACTTGGGATTGTCTTTTTGGGGTTTTTGGGCCCCATACGAAAAAGGGGGGGGAAATGTTGAAAACCCCCCCCCCCACACGGGGCCCTTTTTTTTCCCCCAACTGCGGGGGGGCCCCCGCATTTCACCTTTTGTGCTCACCAGTCAGTCCCCCTTTTTTTATTTAAAAAACCATTTTTTGGGGTTTTTAAAAATTTGAGTTTGCCCGGGGATTTTGGGGGGTTTATTGCCCCCTTTTTTTTTCCCGGGTTTTTTCCACCCCCGTTTTGGGGGTTTTTGGTTCTTTTGGGAAAAGACAGGAGACCCCGGTTGGGGGGAAAAAGGGGAAAAACCCCGGGGCCCTCCGGTTTGTATTCATTTTTTGAATTTTTTAAAATTTGCACCTTATGGGCAAAAGATGTCCCCCCCGAAAACAACTTTTTTGGTTTAGGGATTGTTTTAAAAACCCTTTTGGGGTTTGGGCACCCCTTTCCCCCAAAATTTTGGGGGCTTTTGACGATATTTTCCCACATTTATGAGGTATTTTGTTGTTTGGGATTTTTTTTAAATTTGGGTTTCCCCTTTAAACCCCCAAAGAAAAAAACGGGGAGGTGGATTTGTGGACTTGGTTTCCCCCCTTTTTTCCCTTTTTTTGGGGTCCTATGTTCTCTGTGGGGCCCCGTGTAAACTGGCATAGTTTAAAAAGGGGTTTCCCCTGGGGGAACCCATAGAGGTTCTGTATACACATTCACACCCCTTACCACCCTACCCCCAGAGGGGGGTGTTTGCCAAAAAAAAAGGAAAAGGGGAACTGAAGCATCAGTAAGGTTGGGGAGACATTTAAAATGGGGCTGCCCCGGGAGTGTCCCTGTAGATAGTAAAAAGGAAGCTTTGCCCTAGGGGTAAAAGGGGAGGAGCGGGGTCAAAAGAGGGTTTTAGTTTTTAAAGAAGGCCCCCGAAGTCTGCGTTGAAGTTTGGGGTTTAAAGTGTGGGGCCCGAAAAGTGGAAAAAAAAGCCCCCCCCGCCCGTCAGGCGAGTCAAGTGAGTGAGCTCGTGAGCAAGCCCCCCGGGCTTAGAGAGCGGTGAAAAAGGGGAAAAAGCGTCCCCCTGGGGTTTGTGTGATGTGTGGGACCGATGGGAAAAAGGTGAGTGGAAAGGAGTGGGGACAGGGAGTTAAAATCTTTCCCAAATTTATTCCCCCCGGAAAACCCCCGGGGTTTCGCCCTATGGGATCTCCCGGGCCCCCTTTTAGGAAAAACCCCGGAGTTCCGGGGAGGATTTACAAGCCCCGGGGTCCCAAATAGTGAAAAAAAAGGGCCCAGGGGGAACGGATTTCCGCAAGCAGGATGCTCCCAGAGGTAGTGTACTTGGGGAAAAACCCCAACCCCAAAAGGTCCCCGGTGCGGCGGGGGAAGTAGGCCCGAAAAGGGGGGGCCCCAAAACTTTATCACTTTTTAGTAAGTCCCCATGCCCAGTAAAGAGGCTTTAACCTTCGCAGCCCCGGGATTGTGCAGCTGATTTTATTTTTAAGCCCCCCCTAGCCTAAAAGGTTTTAAACCCCCCCTTCAGCGACCCTGGCGTTGTGCAGTGATATTATTAGTATAGCTCCCCCATAGTCCAGTGATGATGAGCTTTACACCTCTCCAGCAGACTCCTGGCATTGTGCATGCTGATATTATTAGTTACAGCTCCCCCATAGTCAGTGATGATGAGTTTTTACCTCTCCAGCAGACTCCTGGCATTGTGCATGCTGATATTATTAGTATAGCTCCCCCATGTCCAGTGATGATGAGCTTTACATCCTCCAGCAGACGTCCTGGCATTGTGCATGCTGATTTATTAGTTATGCTCCCCCATGTCCAGTGATGATGAGCTTTACACCTCTCCAGCAGACTCCTGGCATTGTGCATGCTGATATTATTAGTACAGCTCCCCCATAGTCCAGTGATGATGAGTTTTTACACCTCTCCAGCAGACTCCTGGCATTGTGCATGCTGATATTATTAGTAAAGCTCCCCCATAGTCCAGTGATGATGAGCTTTACACTCTCCAGCAGACTCCTGGCATTGTGCATGCTGATATTATTAGTATAGCTCCCCCATAGTCCAGTGATGATGAGCTTTACATCCCTCCAGCAGACGCCTGGCATTGTGCATGCTGATATTATTAGTATAGCTCCCCATAGTCCAGTGATGATGAGCTTTACACCTCTCCAGCAGACTCTGGCATTGTGCATGCTGATTTATTAGTACAGCTCCCCCATAGTCCAGTATGATGAGCTTTACACCTCTCCAGCAGACCTGGCATTGTGCATGCTGATATTATTAGTATAGCTCCCCCATAGTCCAGTGATGATGAGCTTTACATCCCTCCAGCAGACGCCTGGCATTGTGCATGCTGATATTATTAGTATAGCTCCCCATAGTCCAGTGATGATGAGCTTTACACCTCTCCAGCAGACCTCCGGCATTGTGCCATGTCTGATATTATTGTATAGCTCCCCCATAGTCCAGTGATGATGAGCTTTACATCCCTCCAGCAGACGCCTGGCATTGTGCATGCTGATATTATTAGTATAGCTCCCCCATAGTCCAGTGATGATGAGCTTTACCCTCTCCAGCAGACTCCTGGCATTGGTGCATGCTGATATTATTAGTATAGCTCCCCCTAGTCCAGTGATGATGAGCTTTACATCCCTCCAGCAGACTCTGGCATTGTGCATGCTGAATTATTAGTACAGCTCCCCATAGTCCAGTATGATGAGCTTTACATCCCTCCAGCAGACGCCTGGCATTGTGCATGCTGATATTATTAGTAAGCTCCCCATAGTCCAGTATGATGAGCTTTACACCTCTCCAGCAGACGCCTGGCATTTGGCATGCTGATATTATTAGTATAGCTCCCTCCATAGTCCAGTGATGATGAGCTTTACATCTCTCCAGCAGACGCCTGGCATTGTCATGCTGATATTATTAGTATAGCTCCCCCATAGTCCAGTGATGATGAGCTTTACACCTCTCCAGCAGACGCCTGGCATTGTGCATGCTGTTATTATTAGTATAGCTCCCTCCATAGTCCAGTGATGATGAGCTTTACACCTCTCCAGCAGACGTCTGGCATTTGCATGCTGATATTATTAGTATAGCTCCCCCATAGTCCAGTGATGATGAGCTTTACCTCTCTCCAGCAGACGCCTGGCATTGTCATGCTGATATTATTAGTATAGCTCCCCATAGTCCAGTATGATGAGCTTTACATCTCCTCCAGCAGACGCTGGCATTGTGCATGCTGATATTTTAGTATAGCTCCCCCATAGTCCAGTAATGATGAGCTTTACACCTCCAGCAGACGCCTGGATTGTGCATGCTGATATTATTAGTATAGCTCCCCCATAGTCCAGTAATGATGAGCTTTACATCCTCCAGCAAAACGCCTGGCATTTGCATGTGATATTATTGTATAGCTCCCCCATAGCCCAGTATGTGAGCTTTACACTCTCCCCAGACGCCTGGCATTGTGCATGCTGATATTATTAGAAAGCTCCCCCTAGTCCAGTAATGATGGCTTTCCATCTCTCCAGCAGACGCCTGGCATTGTGCATGCTGATATTATTAGTGCAGCTCCCCCATAGTCCAGTAATGATGAGCTTTACATCTCTCCAGCAGACGTCTGGCATTGTGCATGCTGATATTATTAGTATAGCTCCATAGTCCAGTGATGATGAGCTTTTCCCATCTCTCCAGCATACGTCTGGCATTGTGCATGTGTATCGACCCGCCACCACAATTGTGGATTACCAGGGCAATGGGGTACTCAGAGCCGAGCCCATGGAAGTCTATGGGGTTGTCACGGGTAGCGGTGGCTCGGTCTGTGGCCCTGGCGGTTCTGGCGTATGTTGGGGGAATATTTACAGGGGATTTGATATTTACAGTTCGTGACGCCACCTGTAGTCTCTGGTAATTTGTACCAGCGCTGCTGTAGATCTCTGAGGGGATGGTGAGGCAGCTAGATGTCGGGTCCCCTACAGGTGGGACTCTTCCCTCAGGTTGATAGTTATGGTGGGGTTGTGCAGGGATGCAATTAAATAACTCAGTCTCACACATAGAAGCTTTCTTTCCATACCTTTTACTTCAAGTTGTTCAGGCAGGTCCCAGGGAGGCTGTTCGGGGTGGATGAATGCACGTAGCGGTAACAGTTGAGCAGGTTACAGGCCTCCTTCTCTTTCCAAATGATGAGTGAGTCCAAGCTTGCCTGTAGCTAAGTTAACTCTATAGTTTTCAGCTTTTCCCACTAGCTGTACTGCCCGGCCGGTTTTGGATAGAGCCTTATAAGTGGTGAACTAAGTACTTTCTTTTGCCGCGCGCCGGACTCAGAAGTCTTGTTCTCCTGACTCGGTTACGTACTGGCACTCTAAGGGCGGCTTTCTGCAACCTAAGGTCCAGTAAGACTCTGGCTTTTCTATCACTATGCCTGGAGCTATAGTGACGCTTCGGTCCCCAGTGACCGGTGACAATGTGCAGGATAATCCGATCCTTAAGGCACTTCTGAATCCTTCCCACTATGCCCTTCGCCCTGCTTCTGCTTTCAATGTAGCACTGAAGCGTGAAGATAGAAAGTCAGTTTTCTTCCTTGTTCTCACTGAGTAACTCTCAGTTTCTTCAAAGTTCAGACTGAGTAAAAGGTAACTCTGACTAGACTCGGGATGATAACTAGTCATCCGTTACTAGACTCCACTTCATTGAATTGACAGGAACTAATCTTCTGCTCACCCAGAGCTCTGACAGGAATCCTCACTGTCTGAGAAGAACTAGCCCTGACTGCTCTGTACGATGACAGGAAGCTAGACTGACTACTCTACTGTGCTACACGTCACTCCCCTATACACCCCTGTGGGTGTGTCTGAAATGTAAGTGAGTGTCAAGCTTTAACTGTTACCTTACTGTGCATTCTCCAGATCCTGTGTGCCTTACATACCAGGGCTACACAATATTATTAGTATAGCTCCCTCCATAGTCCAGTGATGATGAGCTTTACATCTCTCCAGCAGACGCCTGGCATTGTGCATGCTGATATTATTAGTACAGCTCCATAGTCCAGTGATGATGAGCTTTACACCTCTCCAGCAGACGTCTGGCATTATGCATGCTGATATTATTAGTATAGCTCCCCCATAGTCCAGTAATGATGAGCTTTACATCTCTCCAGCAGACGCCTGGCATTGTGCATAGAATCATAGAATCATAAAATCATAGAATGGTAGAGTTGGAAGGGACCTCCCGGGCCTTCTGGTCCAACCCCTGCTCAAAGCAGGATTCTCTAAATCATCCCAGACAGATGTCTATCCAGCCTCTGTTTGAAGACTTCCATTGAAGGAGAACTCACCACCTCTTGTGGCATCCTGTTCCACTCATTGATCACCCTAAACTGTCAAAAAGTTTTTTCTAATATCTAATCTGTGTCTCCTCCCATTCAGTTTCATCCCATTGCTTCTAGTCTTTCCTTGTGCAAATGAGAATAAAGATGATCCTTCTACAATGTGACAGCCCTTGAGATATTTGTAGACAGCTATTAAGTCTCCTCTTAGTCTTCTTTTTTGCAAGCTAAACATTCCCAAATCCTGCAACCGTTCCTCATAGGACATGGTTTTGCAGACCGGTCACCATTCTGGTGGCTCTTCTCTGAACTTGCTCCAGTTTGTTGATGTCTTTTTTAAAATGTGGTGCCCAAAACTGGACACAGTATTCCAGATGAGGTCTGACCAAAGAGGAGTAGAGGGCAATAATGACCTCACGTGATCTAGACTGTATGCTTCTGTTGATACATCTAGAATTGCATTTGCCTTTTTTGCTGCTGCATCACACTGTTGACTCATGTTAAGTCTGTGATCAATTAGTATACCCAAGTCTTTTTCACATGTGCTGTTACTTAGCCCTATTCCTCCCATTTTGTATATGATTTTTTCATTTTTATTGCCCAGATGTAGTACTTTGCATTTTTCCCTGTTAAAATCCATTCTGTTAGTTGCTGCCCACTGCTCCAGTTTATGTATATCTTTTTGAATCCTCTCTCTCTCTTCTCTAGTATTAGCTACCCCTCCTAGCTTTGTGTCATCAGCAAATTTGATCAGTTTACCCTCAATTCCTTCATCTAAATCATTGATAAAGATGTTGAACAATACAGGGCCCAAAACAGAACCTTGTGGTACCCCACTTGAGACATTCTTCCAACTGGATGTGCAGCCATTTACAACCACTCTTTGGGTCCGATCACTAAGCCAGTTATGAATCCACCTAACAGTTGCCTTGTCCATTCCATACTTAGTCATTTTTTCAATAAGGATTGTGTGAGATACTTTGTCAAATGCTTTGCTGAAGTCAAGATATACTATATCTACAGCATTTCCCTGATCCACCCAGTCAGTGATTCTGTCATAGAAGGAAATTAAGTTAGTCTGACATGACTTATTAGTTACAAACCATGCTGACTCTGTTTAATCACTTCATTCTTATCCAGGTACTTGCATAAATGTTCTTTAATAATTTGTTCAAAGATCTTTCCTGGTATAGAAGTCAGACTCACCGGCCTGTAGTTCCCTGGGTCTACCTTCTTCCCCTTTTTGAAGATAGGAACAACATTTGCTCTTCTCCAGTCTTCTGGGACTTCTCCTGTTCTCCAAGAATTTTCAAAGATTATGGACAGTGGTTCAAGAATTTCTTCTGCTATCTCCTTCAGTACCCTGGGGTGTAATTCATCTGGACCTGGAGACTTGAATTCATTTATGTTAGCTAAGTGTTTCCTCACTGTCTTTCTGTTTATAGATATCCTGGATTCTTCTATTCCTTTAATAGGACAGTGAAGATCAGTTGATGTTACATTTCCTTTCTGAGAGAAAACAGATGCAAAATAGGAATTTAAAAGTTCAGCCTTCTCAACATCCTGACTTACCATTTCATCATTTTCATCCTGTAAAAATCCTATAGCATCTTTGACTTTTCTTTTACTTTTGACGTATCCCCAAAATCCTTTTTTGTTGCTTTTGACATCTCTTGCAAGCCTTAATTCATTGTCAGCTTTAGATAATCTGATTTGTGCCCTGCAGGTTCTGCAGATGGCATTATATTCTTCTTTAGATATGCCTCCTCTTTCCATTTGATAAACATTTCTTTCTTCCTTTTTAGCATGTGTTTAAGTTCTATGTTCATCCATCTGGTTTCCTTAAATGCTTCCCATTCTTCCCTCTTTTTGGAATTGTTAACGATTGTGCTTTGAGAATCTCATTTTTCAAGATTTTCCATCCTTCCTGGACATTTTTATCCTTAAGGATATCCAGCCATTGGATCCCTCCAATTCTCTTTCTGAGTCCCTTAAAATCTGCCTTTCTGAAATCTAACCTTGACGTCTGAGTCTTCACAGGTCTTCCTCCTCTTGTTATCCAAAATTCTAAAATAGCATGGTCACTACCTTCTAGAGTCCCAGCCACTCTTACCTCCTCCACCTGATATTATTAGTATAGCTCCCCATAGTCCAGTGATGATGAGCTTTACATCCCTCCAGCAGACGCCTGGCATTGTGCATGCTGATATTATTAGTATAGCTCCCTCCATAGTCCAGTGATGATGAGCTTTACATCTCTCCAGCAGACGCCTGGCATTGTGCATGCTGATATTATTAGTGCAGCTCCCCCATAGTCCAGTGAAGACGAGCTTTACATCTCTCCAGCAGACTCCTGGCATTGTGTATGCTGATATTATTAGTATAGCTCCCCCATAGTCCAGTGATGATGAGCTTTACATCCCTCCAGCAGACGCCTGGCATTGTGCATGCTGATATTATTAGTATAGCTCCCTCCATAGTCCAGTGATGATGAGCTTTACATCTCTCCAGCAGACGTCTGGCATTGTGCATGCTGATATTATTAGTATAGCTCCCCCATAGTCCAGTAATGATGAGCTTTACATCCCTCCAGCAGACGCCTGGCATTGTGCATGCTGATATTATTAGTATAGCTCCCTCCATAGTCCAGTGATGATGAGCTTTACATCTCTCCAGCAGACGCCTGGCATTGTGCATGCTGATATTATTAGTACAGCTCCATAGTCCAGTGATGATGAGCTTTACATCTCTCCAGCAGACGCCTGGCATTGTGCATGCTGATATTATTAGTACAGCTCCATAGTCCAGTGATGATGAGCCTTACATCTCTCCAGCAGACGCCTGGCATTGTGCATGCTGATATTATTAGTACAGCTCCATAGTCCAGTGACGATGAGCTTTACATCTCTCCAGCAGACGTCTGGCATTGTGCATGCTGATATTATTAGTATAGCTCCCCCATAGTCCAGTGATGATGAGCTTTAAATCCCTCCAGCAGACGCCTGGCATTGTGCATGCTGATATTATTAGTATAGCTCCCTCCATAGTCCAGTGATGATGAGCTTTACACCTCTCCAGCAGACGCCTGGCATTGTGCATGCTGATATTATTAGTACAGCTCCCCCATAGTCCAGTGATGACGAGCTTTACATCTCTCCAGCAGACGCCTGGCATTGTGCATGCTGATATTATTAGTGCAGCTCCCCCATAGTCCAGTGATGATGAGCTTTACATCTCTCCAGTAGATGTCTGGCATTATGCATGCTGATATTATTAGTATAGCTCCCCCATAGTCCAGTGATGATGAGCTTTACATCTCTCCAGCAGATGTCTGGCATTGTGCATGCTGATATTATTAGTATAGCTCCCCCATAGTCCAGTGATGATGAGCTTTACACCTCTCCAGCAGACGCCTGGCATTGTGCATGCTGATATTATTAGTATAGCTCCCCCATAGTCCAGTGATGATGAGCTTTACACCTCTCCAGCAGATGCCTGGCATTGTGCATGCTGATATTATTAGTATAGCTCCCTCCATAGTCCAGTAATAATGAGCTTTACATCTCTCCAGCAGAACCCTGGCATTGTGCATGCTGATATTAGTACAGCTCCCCCATAGTCCAGTGATGACGAGCTTTACATCTCTCCAGCAGACGCCTGGCATTGTGCATGCTGATATTATTAGTACAGTGTTATGATTTGGTAGCTGGGGAGTGCAGATAAAAAAGGCAATACACCAGAGCAGTTGGAATCTATGAGATTGCAGTACCCTGACTAACCACCACAACTAGAGGCAGCCGTGGAGCGTTCCTACGTTGGTCCTAGACGCCTCGTCACAGCCTGAGAAACTAACTATACCTAAAGATAGAAAGAGGAAACCTATCTGCCCCGGAGCAGATCCCCAAAGAACATATAAAGCCCCCAAACATGTAATGGCGGTTAGACAAGAAGAAATACTGACACAGACAGAAAATAGTATGAGCAAACGTTGGGGCCCAAACTACCTATATAGAAAAGGATAGGAAGGGCACTTACTGCAATCCCAAAAAACCCTGAAAAGCACCAACTCTACTAATTTCAAAAACACCTGAGATCACACGACCTCTACCACCTAAATTAGTTCTCTGGTGTAACAAAATCAAAACAGCAGCCACTGAAAAAACTGGAAAAAGCAAATGTACAAAACATCAGTGGCTGAACTAAACTGAGAGGGCAAAAGCCCCCGGACGGGACCCTGAAGGCCCCCACAGAAGTGCAGGACAAAATGCAAAAATCAAGCACAAAAACAAAAAGAAGAAAATGTCTTATCTGTTAGCAGGAGATGCAGACACGACACAGCAGGCTACAAAGGAAACAGGAATCAAGGATTGAGACCAGAACAATTGATCACCGGCAACCCTGATGGGAAGGCGACTCCCTTAAATAAGACCAGTCAGTAACACCTGATTCCCAATCCTCACAATCTTCACTGGACAGTCCAGTACCGCTTGTAACCACCAGAGGGAGCCTCTGCTCAGAACTCATTTCAAGTCCATTCACACAGTACCCCCCCCTTGAGGAGGGGTCACCGAACCCTCACTTGAGCAACCAGGTCGGTCAGGATGAGTTCTATGATACGCACGGATGAGTCTCCTAGCATGGATGTCCGAAGCAAACACCCAAGAATTGTCTTCCTGACCATAACCTCTCCACTTAACCAAATACTGGAGTTTCCGTCTAGAAAAACGAGAATTCAATATTTTCTCAACCACAAACTCTATATTGCCCTCAACCAGAACAGGGTCAGGAGGCAAAGCAGTAGGAACCACTGGCTCAACAAACCTCTTCAACAAGGACTTGTGGAACACGTTATGGATCTTAAATGTCCCTGGAAGAAGCAAACGAAAAGAAACAGGATTAAGAATCTCCATGATCTTATAAGGTCCAATGAACCTAGGCTTAAATTTAGGAGATGCCACTCTCATAGGAATATTTTTTGAGGACAACTGTGTCGATCCGCCACCACAATTGTGGATTACCAGGGCAATGGGGTACTCAGAGCCGAGCCCATGGAAGTCTATGGGGTTGTCACAGGTAGCGGTGGCTCGGTCTGTGGCCCTGGCGGTCTGGCGTATGTTGGGGGGAATATTTACAGGGGATAGATTTATATACAGTTCGTGACGCCACCTGTAGTCTCTGGTAATTTGTACCAGCGCTGCTGTAGATCTCTGAGGGGATGGTGAGGCAGCTAGATGTCGGGTCCCCTACAGGTGGGACTCTTCCCTCAGGTCGATAGTTATGGTGGGTTGTGCAGGCATGCAATTAAATAACTCAGTCTCACACCGTCAGCGTCTTTCCATACCTTTTACTTGTAAGATGGTAAGACAGGTCCCAGGGAGGCTGATGGGGTTGATGGAGGATGAGTTTTGAGGCAACGGCTGAGCAAGGCAGGGGCCTCCTTTACTTTCCAATGATGATGAGTCCAACCAGCATAAAGCGTAGTTCACTCCTGAAACTTCAGCTATTTCAAAGCTGTACTGCCCGGTCAGTTTTGTGGTGGAGCCTTCCAGTGATGAAACTAGGTTCTTCTATGCTTGGCCTAGCTCAAAGTTCCTATTCCACCTGACCCCTGTTACGTACTGACACTTCAAGGGCTGCTTTCTGTTACCTAAGGTCCAGTAAGCCTCTGGTTCTTTTACCACTATGCGTGAAGCTATAGTGATGCTTCGGTCTCCAGTGACCGGTGACAATGTGCAGGATACTTTAATCCTAAAGCACTTCTGATTTCCTTCCACTGTGCCTTTCGACTTGCTCAAACTCTCAATCTCAGCACTGACTAGGCTAAGGTGAACTGGCTCACCTATACTAGCCTCCACTACTGTACTGTCTCTCTGAATCGACAGGAAACTTGGTGCTCCAGACAGGCACTCCTTCTCTCTCCCTTCACCTCAGGAGACACTACCAGACTCTCTTGTGCTAAAAACCACACCCCTCTACACCCCTGCTGGGTGTGACCGAAGTGTAAGTGATGTCATGAGGAGCCCTTAACCTTTACCTCTCCACTCATCCTCCTGGTATTGTGTACCAGGGCTACACATTCCCCCATGGTAAACGACAGCACTCCCGGGCTGTGAAATACAAAAAGACAATTTTGTTTATGCATTAAACATTAACATTAACTCGTCCCATCCGGGAGGTAAGGATTTCTTGAACGTTGCAAACAAAACATTAAACATAGAAAAATACAAAATATTAAATAGACATGTTCATATAAATAAACGGCAATATTCTTGTGAAGGACCCGCACCAAACCTTCAACGTGGGTCCTGGGTGGGCTGCAGGACATATGAATGCAGACCTCACTCAGTGCCTCACCACACGGGTTTTATGTTCAGAGGTAAGTCAAGGCTTCGTGTGAAACCATTATAAGGCACCTTAGTGCAACTATTTACAAGATACAGTTTTTGGGCTGGCTCAGTCCTCAGCCTCTCAGTCCATTATAAGACACAATAAGGAAAAGACACATATATATATATACTTTTTACAATATTCACATTAATTTGTTATAATTACTGCTGGTATCGAATGGGTATCTTCCCTTTTGTGATTCGCTCTGATCTACGTGGAGTAGCTTCAGGTATATTAAGTTGTGATCTGTCTGCACTGCGTAACGGCAAACTATAGAACTGCCTCAATCTTTCTATGGATCTGGCAAGCGTACTGATGGCTGGGCGGTGTGAGTCAGCTTCACCAGGGGATCCCATAGTATGGGGCGCTGCTTCTGATGATCCTTCTTGAGATTCTGTAGGTTGAGGTGTTGCTGGAATGGGTAACTCCTGAACGGACTCAACTGGCACCACGGGCACAACTGGAGGTAGAACTTCCTCTTGTGGCTGATAAAACTGCAACACCGGAACTATTACAGCATCTCCCAGTCGGGGCCAATCCGCAGGAAAATCTCCCAGATCCGTGTGTATGACCTCTTCCTTTCCTTCTTCTTGATTGATGACAGGGTTCTTTTCACAAAGCTTTAAGGGTTCTGGACACAATTTCAAATGGTCTCTGGACACAGTGGTTATTGTTCTTCCTCCGTCCCTACTGATGATACAAACTTTTCTGTTGTCATATTTAGAATCTTGTACGACGTAGGGTTCTTGTTCCCACTCGTTATCCAATTTGTGCATTTTCCTTTTTCTTTTCAATACCACTTCTCCAGGCATCAAAGGCTTGGCAGGAGCATTTCTGTTGTAAATATCTTCCTGTTTCTCCCGTGCCTTGTTGAGACTTTCCTCTACACAGATTTGCACTCGTCTGTACTGCTCTTGCCGATTGATGTCCCAGTTTTCAATGGCGTCGTCTGCCTCCGGTTCTACCACTCCAAGTTCTAAATCCATTGGTAGTCTTCCGGGCCTTGCTCTCATAAGATAGGCTGGAGTGCAGTTAGTGGAACTTACAGGTATATGGTTATACAAATCAACCAAATCAGGTAGTAAGTCCGGCCATCGATTTCTGTCTTCCAACGGTATGGATCTCAACAAGTCAAGGACAATATGGTTCATTTTTTCGCAAAGACCATTGGTTTGAGGGTGGTATGGCGTTGTTCTAATTTTCTTGCACCCGTACATGTGACAGAATTCCTTGAATAAATCAGCTTCGAAAGCAGGTCCTTGATCGGTTAATACTTGCTCCGGATACCCATGCGGTCTGCAGAAGCTTGCTTGAAAGGTTTTCGCGGCCGTCACTGCGGTCTGGTCCTTAACTAGAACAACCACCAGAAATCTGGAGTAATGGTCCACCATGGTCAGGGCGTATGAGTATCCAGATCTACTTGGCGACAGTTTGACGTGGTCCAGGGCCACAATCTCCAGGGGGCGAGTCGTCCGGATAGGTTGCAGGGGTGCCTTCTGACTACCGTAGTCCTTCCTTCTGAGACCACAGGGTCCACAGTTCCGACACCACCTCTCAATGGAGCTGCGCATCCCTACCCAGTAGAACCGGCATCTCAACAGGGTCTCCAGCTTTCTCCAGCCAAAGTGTCCTGCTTGATCGTGGTATGCTTCCAACACCATTGGGACGTCTGCCTTGGGGACCACGATTTGCCAGACCATCTCATGGGTTCTGGGGTTGACGTATCTCCTGCACAACTTCTCACGGTATAGGAACAACCTGCTTTTCTCGTTCCACAGGAGCTTGGCTGACATAGGTGCATCCTTTTCCAAAGAGGAGCCTTCCTGTCTTAACAACTCCTTGATGCGGCTGACCACTGGATCACTGTCCTGAGTCTCTTTCCAGCTGTGATGGGGTAAAGGATTTAATGTTGCACCATACTGCTTTCTGTTGACTCGATGCTCGTGGACTACCCCATTTCGATGGAACGCAGGTAGCTCAATTTCTTCCAGGTCGTCCGATTCTTCTTCCGTGTCAGAGTCATGTGTGTAGCCCTGGTGTGAAGGCACACGCAGTACCCTGGAGAATGTGTGGAGAGATAGCAGTTCAATGCTCTATACCCATTCACTCAAAATACACTAGACACACCCTTAGGGTAGTGTAGTGACTCGTAGGGAGTGGTCAGTGTGATTCGTTGAGTGATTCAGTAGTCAGTTTCCTGTCTTCGGACAGAGCAGACGTGTGGAGTCTAGCTGGGACTTGGAGGGAGGAAGCAGTCCAGCCTGGTTCTATCAGCAGTTCAGCAAGTGGAGGCCAGTAAGGGCGAGATATAGATCACCTCAGCCTGGTCAGAGCTGTACCTCACTTGAAGACATTGATAAAGAAAGAAGAGTTTAGTACAGAAATACTTCAGTCTCCTGTCTCAAGGACAGTGAAGGTTCAGAGACGTGCTCCTGCCTAGAAGATTACTGAGAGTCTGGTAACTAACTCTGAAGGAAGAAAAGAAGGGAGTGATTATATGACTTTTTGCAAGTGTGAGTGTTTATGCTACAAGCGCGGACAAGGCGAAAGGCACAGTGGAAGGAATATTTAAAAAGTGCTTTTGGATTGGAGAAGTCCTGCACATTGTTACCGGTCACTGGGGACCGAAGGATCACTATAGCTTCACGCTTAGTGGTAAGAAAACCAGAGGCTTACCGGACCTTAGGTCGCGGCAAGCAGCCCCTAAATAGTCGGTACGTAACTGGGGTCAGGGGGAGTGAGGACCTTGAGTCTCTGCAGGACAAGATAGGAATTCAGCTCTCTCACAGGAAGGCTCCGACCACAAAACTGACTGGGCAGTACAGCTTTGGAATAGCTGGAGTTATAGAGGGAACTACGCTTCATGCTGGTTGTACTCATCGTTGTGAAAGTAAAGGAGGCCCTAACTTGTCCAGCTGCTATCTTGAAATACATTCTCCTTGGATCAGCCTCCTGGGACCTGCCTTACCATCTTACAAGTAAAAGGTATGGAAAGACGCTGACCGTGTGAGACTGAGTTATTTATTTGCATGCCTGCACAACCCTGCTTTAACTACCGTCCTGAGGGAAGAGTCCCACCTGTAGGGGACCCGACATCTAGCTGCCTCACCATACCCTCAGAGATCTACAGCAGCGCTGGTACGAATTACCAGAGACTACAGGTGGCGTCACGAACTGTATATAAATCTATCCCCTGTAAATATTCCCCCAACATACGCCAGACCGCCAGGGCCACAGACCGAGCCACCGCTACCTGTGACAAACCCCATAGACTTCCATGGGCTCGGCTCTGAGTACCCCATTGCCCTGGTAACCCACAATTGTGGTGGCGGGTCGACACACATGCGGCATTCGGGACAATGCGTCAGCATTAGCATTCTTTCGACCTGCCCGGTACTTGATAGTAAACCGGTAATTTCTACAACCGAGCCATCCATCGCTGCTCCATGGCACCCAGCTTGGCGGTTTCCAGGTGCGTTAAGGGGTTGTTATCTGTAAACGCAGTGAACCGATTGGAGGCCAGATAATGCTTAAATCTTTCAGTAATGGCCCAGACCAGCGCCAGAAACTCCAGCTTGAAGCTGCTATAATTTTCCGGATTCCTTTCAGTTGGCCTGAGTTTTCTGCTGGCATATGCGATGACTTTTTCTTGGCCATTCTGCTTCTGACTGAGAACTGCTCCCAAACCTTCATTACTGGCGTCGGTGTACAACAGGAACGGTTGGCTGTAATCAGGATAGGTTAAGATCTCATCACCTGTAAGGATCTCTTTCATCTTTTGGAATGCTTCAGCCTGTTCTTTACCCCAATTAAAGGGAGGGTTTCTGCCCTTTAGGGATTGTCCTACTAGAAGGTCCTGTAAAGGGGCTGCCTTCTTTGTGTAATCTTTCACGAACCTTCTGTAGTAACCCGTTAGTCCCAGGAACTGTCGCACTTCCTTAAGGTTCTTCGGCTCCGGCCACTTCTGGATGGCAGTGACTTTCTCTGGGTCCGGCGCTACTCCTTCCGAACTGACGATGTGCCCCAAGTATTGTACCTTCTGTTTGAGTAGATGGCATTTTGAGGGTTTTAATTTCATCCCATACCTGGACAGAGACTCAAATACTTCTGCCAGGTGCTTCAGATGGTCCTCATATGTCTTGGAATACACGATGACGTCGTCTAGGTATAGCAGCACGGTTTCAAAATTGAGATGTCCCAGACAGTTCTCCATCACTCTCTGAAATGTTCCTGGGGCACTACTGAGCCC
This sequence comes from Oophaga sylvatica, assembly GCA_033576555.1. Lineage (NCBI taxonomy): Eukaryota > Metazoa > Chordata > Amphibia > Anura > Dendrobatidae > Oophaga > Oophaga sylvatica. The sequence goes on along the minus strand of JARQOD010009288.1, from coordinate 7,594 downwards.
AAACGGCATTCTGTCGAACTCACAGAGCCCCATTGGGGTGGTGAAAGCCGTTTTCTCACGATCCTCCTCAGCCACAGCCACTTGCCAGTATCCACTAGTCAGATCAAGGGTAGAAAAGTAGTTAGCCGTTTTCAGAGCAGCTAATGATTCCTCTATACGTGGTAACGGGTATGCATCCTTGTGTGTTATGCGGTTCACCTGCCTGTAATCCACACACATTCTCATACTACCATCTTTCTTTTTAACCAGAACTAGAGGGGCTGCCCAGGGGCTACAACTATCCCTTATCACCCCGGCTTTCTTCATATCATGCAACATTTCTTTAGCCTTCTGATAATGGGCCGGGGGTATAGGCCTATACCGCTCCTTGATGGGAGGATGACTGCCTGTAGGGATATGATGTTGGACTCCCTTAATTACCCCAAAATCAAGTGGGTGCTTGCTAAACACTTGGGCGTACTCTTGCACCACCCGTAATACCCCTTGCTTCTGGTGAGCGGGAGTGGTGTCCGTCCCAACATGGAGTTGCTGACACCATTCCGCCACCTGGGTTGCTGGGTCATTGTCCTCCGCTATTTGGCGGGAGTCTAAGGACTCAGCCGGGAGAATAGAATTATTGTCGACAGCATGTAGTTTAGCAATGGTTGCATAACGGGGTAAGTTTACCTCATCATCTCCCCAATTGAGAAGTCGTACCGGTACTCTTCCATTCACCACTTCTACTACTCCCTAGCAGTCATAAGTGTAGGTCTATGTTCTGAATGGTGGGGTTCTACTACAGCTTGGTAATTCTGTCCTCTCAGACCTATGGCTGCCCTGCACCAGATAATCATTTCACTCATTGGGGGTATCACAATAGGATCCGAGTCAGTGACCCGTACATTACCAATTTCGCCGTCTGTAAGCTTCGCTTGCTGCTGACACACCAGGGCCCGGATCTCTCTTTGGATTACTCCTTTCTGCCTTGGTCAGGCAATCTCAGCGAGCTGTTGGAGTAAGAACACAACTTCTCCCAAACAATTACTGATAATGTTAGTGCCTAAAATTATATTTAAACCGTTCTCCTCATTTGCAGTCTTTACTACCAGAAGCCCCTGGTCTTTCAACTCCTCTCTGCCCACCTTTACATCTACACATTTTGTCCCGAGTACTTCTACAGGAAGACCATTAGAAGCATACACGGTAAAGTCAGGGCTCGGGGGTTTAAGACTGTCCATTGACCAGTACTTAGTATATAGGGCATCAGGTATTAGGGTCACTTGGGACCCAGTGTCTAACAATGCCGGAACTGCAATACCATCTAAGATGATGGACAGGTAGGGTCGCCCACCCACATACCTGCGGTTCCAGTCTAAGGGGCCTGACGGGTATTCTCCTGGGTGTTGGCCCTTGGACCCAGGTTCTGCCCGTTTAAAGGACACTGTGGAGACATATGACCTTTCCGGTTGCATCGGTAACAGATGATCTCTCGACGAGGAGGGTGTTGATCAGAGGTCGCTCCTGGGGGTGGCGTTGTCCTCCTCCGGGGGGGCGACGTCTTCTTTCTTCTCCGGTGCATCCACGGGACGTCTTCTGGGCAGTCAGCTAACAAGATCTTCCCTTCCTCCTCTTTCCGCAGCTGCAGGGCACTCATCACAGCAGCCAGATTTTTAGTCAGCTGGCGCACCTCTGAGCGCAGACAATCCAATTCACTGGGAGGTGTCACCTGCGTTTTGGTTTCGGCCACTAACGGGGAACAGGGGGTTACTGCCGGTTTCAGAGTGACTTCACCCTGATGATGTTGGGTTGCCACCTCAGGTTTGCCCAGGGGCCGCAGCCCTTTTATTGCCATGTCTTTTAGGGCATCAAAGGTAGCATCAGGATGATCTAAGGACCACCAATTTACAGTTCTGCGTTCCTCTTGGGATCTCAATCCTGTATAAATTGTTCTTTCAGCATTTTATTCTCATCGATAGCATTTAAATTATTAATCTGCTTAAGAGCTCTCAGGGCTCCTTGTAGTCGGCAAGCGTAGTCCCGGATGCTGTCACCTGGCTGTTGTGAACAGTGATAGAAGGCCATCCGGAGATCCGTTTCTGTGCGGTCTTCAAATATGGCATGTAGCTTAGAGAGGATCGCAGGTACCGACTCCTGATCAACGGTATCCCAAGTCTCCACTTCCCTCTCAGCAGCGCCAGTTAGCTGCCCTATTAGGACAGCAGCTTTTTGTCTCTCAGGCATGGAGTACATTTCTAGGATGCTGCATAACTTCCGCTGAAGCCTGCTAATGTGCCTGGCTCACCGCTGTACTGGGGAAGCCATTTCGCCCTGGCATATATGGAAGCGTTAGTGGCATGATCGGGACTACCGGACTGGGTGCTGGACCTGCACCCCCATCTGGCGCTACAATACCAGGCGGTGCGGGATTGGGGCCTCCGGCCGGGGCCGCACTGTCAGCCGGTTGTTGTGACATCGTAGCGCCCCCTTGGTTAAACGGAGCCTACCGGTTTCAGACGCTGCTATTTCACAGGCACAGCAGTGGGAACAGCACCTTCGTCGCAGGCGCTCTGATGTCAGAGCGTTCACTTCCTGTTGCAGGACCTGCCGCTGAGTCAGAGCGGGGGCGTGTCCAAGACTTTGCGCGCTCTTTCAGGTACGCCCACCTTCTTCTCCAGCGCCTTAGGGCGCGAATCTGGCGGCAAATATGGCGGTATTTGGCGCCAAACAATAGCAACAGTCTTTTTCACCAAAAACACTCCACAGGCACACAGGGCTCGCAATGCTGCAAGTTTCGGATCCTGTTCGTGACGCCAAAGTTTTGTGTCGACCCGCCACCACAATTGTGGATTACCAGGGCAATGGGGTACTCAGAGCCGAGCCCATGGAAGTCTATGGGGTTGTCACAGGTAGCGGTGGCTCGGTCTGTGGCCCTGGCGGTCTGGCGTATGTTGGGGGGAAATTTTTCGGGATAGATTTATATACAGTTCGTGACGCCACCTGTAGTCTCTGGTAATTTGTACCAGCGCTGCTGTAGATCTCTGAGGGGATGGTGAGGCAGCTAGATGTCGGGTCCCTACAGGTGGGACTCTTCCCTCAGGTCGATAGTTATGGTGGGGGTTGTGCAGGCATGCAATTAAATAACTCAGTCTCACACCGTCAGCGTCTTTCCATACCTTTTACTTGTAAGATGGTAAGACAGGTCCCAGGGAGGCTGATGGGGTTGATGGAGGATGAGTTTTGAGGCAACGGCTGAGCAAGGCAGGGGCCTCCTTTACTTTCCATGATGATGAGTCCAACCAGCATAAAGCGTAGTTCACTCCTGAAACTTCAGCTATTCAAAGCTGTACTGCCCGGTCAGTTTTGTGGGTGGAGCCTTCCAGTGATGAAACTAGGTTCTTCTATGCTTGGCCTAGCTCAAAGTTCCTATTCCACCTGACCCCTGTTACGTACTGACACTTCAAGGGCTGCTTTCTGTTACCTAAGGTCCAGTAAGCCTCTGGTTCTTTTACCACTATGCGTGAAGCTATAGTGATGCTTCGGTCTCCAGTGACCGTGACAATGTGCAGGATACTTTAATCCTAAAGCACTTCTGATTTCCTTCCACTGTGCCTTTCGACTTGCTCAAACTCTCAATCTCAGCACTGACTAGGCTAAGGTGAAAATGGCTCACCTATACTAGCCTCCACTACTGTACTGTCTCTCTGAATCGACAGGAAACTTGGTGCTCCAGACAGGCACTCCTTCTCTCTCCCTTCACCTCAGGAGACACTACCAGACTCTCTTGTGCTAAAAACCACACCCCTCTACACCCCTGCTGGGTGTGACGAAGTGTAAGTGATGTCATGAGGAGCCCTTAACCTTTACCTCTCCACTCATCCTCCTGGTATTGTGTCCAGGGCTACACACAACCAGACCAAGTCCCCCACTTTAAACCGAGGGACCATCAGTCTATGCCGGTTAGCAAACCGCTGGGCCCTCTCCTGAGAGAGGGACAACCTCTCCACTACCTGGTCCCAAATCTGTTGCATACGCTCCACAACAGAGTCAACACCTGGACAGGCAGAAGCCTCCGTCTGTCCTGAAGAAAATCGAGGGTGAAACCCAGAATTACAGAAAAATGGAGACATCAAAGTGGCAGAGCTAGCCCTATTATTAAGAGCAAACTCAGCCAAAGGCAAAAAAGAGACCCAGTCATCCTGATCAGCAGACACAAAGCATCTTAGATAAGTCTCCAATGTCTGGTTTGTTCTCTCAGTTTGACCATTGGTCTGAGGATGAAACGCCGAGGAGAAAGACAACTGAACACCAAGCTTAGAACAAAAGGTCCTCCAAAATCTGGAAACAAACTGGACTCCTCTGTCAGACACAATGTTCTCAGGAATGCCGTGTAAACGAACCACGTGCTGAAGGAACAAAGGCACCAATTCGGAGGAGGAAGGCAATTTAGGTAATGGCACAAGATGTATCATCTTGAAAACCTATCACAAATCACCCAGATGACGGTCATTCTCTGAGAAACAGGGAGGTCGGAAATGAAATCCATAGAGATATGGGTCCATGGTCTCTTGGGCACAGGCAATGGCATCAACAAACCACTAGAGCGAGAGCAAGGCTTGGAGGGAGAGCAGTCCCGCAGGTGCAAAATTTCCTGACATACGAGAAAAGGAGGCCACCAAAAGGCCCACTAACCAAATCTTGGTCCAAAAATTCCGGGAATGACCCGGGCCCAACGCGGAAAAAAGAATCTTAAATTAAATCGGTCATCAAGCCCTGATTTAATGCCAACAAGGCTTTTTAGCTTGATCAGTGCATTAGGTCATTACAAAAAACCCAAAACCGAAAAAAGATCACATCATAAAACAGGATCCCCCGGTTGTCAGGGAAAAGCCCCAAACCCGAGGATCGCCGCGCGGAGGAGATGACAATTTTAACTGCTGCGCTGGTTCCCTGAGGCTTAGTTTTTAAAGGGAAAAACAATTTACAATTATTTTTGAAATTCAGAAACTTTGGGTCGATCCCCCAAAAAAAAAATTTTGGCATGGGGTCCCAGGTTCCAAACAGGCAACCCGCAAAATATGCGCAATACCTTTAACTCATGGCAAGGATCCACCGCCCGACAAAAAGGCAAACTCCATTGGAGAAAAAAAATCCCCGCACCCAGAGTACAAAGGGGAAAAAAAAAAAAATGCAACAAACAGAAAAATTCTTGACAAAATCTGAAACCTTTTTTTTTTCTTTTTCAATTTTTTTTTTTCCCCTTTTGTGAGTACCATAAATTTTCAGTTTTGGCCGGTGATACTGTTATGATTTGGTAGCTGAGGAGGAGGTAAAAAAAGGGAATTTTCACCAAAGCGTTGGAATCTATGGATTGAGTCCTGACTAACCACAAAAATAGAGGCAGCCGTGGGATTCCTACGTTGGCCCAGCGCCCCTTTACAGCTGAGAAACTAAAATATACCTAAAAATAGAAAGAGGAAAATATTGCCCCGGGGCAGTCCCAAAGAACTAGAAAGCCCCAAAAAAAAAAGTAATGGCGGTTAGACAAGTGAAATACTGACCGACAGAAAATAGTTGAGCAAACATTGGGGGCCCCGAAAAGGAAAGGAAGGGCACTTACGCAATCCCAAAAAAACCCCGAAAAGCACCAACTCTACTAATTTCAAAACACCCGAGATCAAGCCTTACCCCCTAAATTTGTTCTTGGTGTAAAAAAATCAAAAAAAGAGCCACTAAAAAAATGGAAAAACAAATGTAAAAAAATCAGTGGTAAATAAACTGAGGGGAAAAAGCCCCCCCAAAGCCCACAGAAGTGAGGACAAAATGCAAAAAAAAAAGCACAAAAAAAAAAAGAGAAAATTTTTTATTGTTAGCAGGGTTTGCAGACACGACACAGCAGGTTACAAAGGAAACAGGGAAACAAAGGGTTGAGACCAGAACAATTTTCACCGGCAACCCTGATGGGAGGGGATCCCTTAAAAAAAGCCCGTAGTAACACCCGATTCCCCAAACCCCCAATTTAAATGGGGTCCAGTCGTTTAACCCCCAAGGGAGCCTTGTCTGAATATTTCAAGCATTCACAAAAGCCGGGGCCCCTAGTCCAGTGATGATCAATTTAAATCTCTCCAGCGACGCTGGGGATTGTGCATGTGATATTTTTAGTACAGCTCCCCCAACGTGATGATGGTTTCATCTCTCAGCAGTGTCTGGCATTGTGATGCTGATATTATTAGTATAGCCCCCCATAGTCCAGTGTGATGGCTTTAACCTTCCCGCGACGCCTGGATTGTGCTGTGATATTTTTTATAGCTCCCCCTTTTTCCGTATGAGAGTTTACACCCCTCGCAGACGCCTGGCATTGTGCTGCTGTTTTTTATTTATAGCTCCCCAAGCCCTTTTAATGAGATTTTTTACATCTCCCCAGAGAGTCTGTCATTGTGCTGTGATTTTAGTAAGCTCCCCTTGTCCAGGATGAGGTTTACATCTTCCGCAGACGCGGGGATTGGCATGTGATTTTTAGTGCAGCCCCCCCAAAGTCCATGTGATGGCTTTTTCTCCAGAGAATCTGGCATTATGCATGCTGATTTTTTTAGTATAGCTCCCCTTAGCCCAGTGTGATGATTTTTTCATTCTCCAGCAGCGCCTTGCATTGTGAATGTGATTTATTAGTAAGCTCCCCTAGTCCTTTGTGATGACTTTAATCCTCCAGCAGAGTTGGATTGTGCTGTGTTTATTTTTATAGCTCCCCATAGTCAGTGATGATGATTTTAAACCCTCCCCGCAGCCCCTGGCATTGTGCATGTTTTTTTATTAGTATAGCTCCCCCTGCCCAGTGATGTGGCTTTACCCCCTCCGCAGCGCTGGCATTGTGATGTGATATTATTAGTGCAGCCCCCCCATGCCCAGAGATGATGAGTTTACATCTTCCAGCAGCTTTTCTGGCATTGTGCATGCTGATATTTTAGTATAGCCCCCCCTAGTCAGTGATGATGGTTTACATTTCCAGAAAAAGCCTGGCTTTGTGCATGCTGATTTATTAGTATAGTCCCCCTAGTCCGTAATGTGAGTTTTAACCTTTCCGCAGAAGTCTGGATTGTGCTGTGATTTATTAGTATTGTCCCCATAGCTGTAATGATGAGTTTTTACCTCTCCAGCGCGCCTTGCTTTGTGTGCTGTTATTTTGTACAGCTCCATAGTCCAGTGATGTGAGCTTACATTCCCCAGCGATTTTCTGGCATTGTGCATGTGAATTATTAGTACAGCTCCCCCTAGCCAGAAATGATGAGTTTACCCTCCCAGGAGTTTTGGCTTTGCATGTGATTTTTTTTTGTACAGTCCCCCTTTGCCCGTGAGATGAGTTTAATTCCCCGCAGACGGGCATTGTGATGTGATTTTATTAGTATAGCCCCCCCATAGTCCGTGTGAGGAGTTTACACCTTTCCCCAGCGCGCCTGGCTTTGGCAGTGATATTATTAGTAAGCCCCCCCATAGTTCAGGTGTGAGCTTTACATTCTCCAGAGACGCCTGGTTTGTGCATGCTGAATTTTATTAGTTATAGCCCCCCCATGCCCAGTGATGTTGGCTTTACATTTTAGAGCTTGGCATTATGCTTTTTTTG
>JARQOD010009287.1:0-31999 GCA_033576555.1 Oophaga sylvatica | reverse complement strand
TACGCGACGCGTATTCCTGATGAGGCTTGAGCACTATGTCCATCAATCTCTGAAATGTAGCCGGGGCCCCATGTAACCCAAATGGTAAGACCACATAGTGAAATAGACCCTCCGGAGTTACGAAGGCGGTCTTTTCCTTCGCCGAATCTGTGAGAGGTACCTGCCAATAACCCTTGGTGAGATCGAGCGTGGTAAAGTACTGGGCCTGCCCCAGTCTCTCAATCAGCTCGTCCACCCGGGGCATTGGATAAAGGTCGAACTTTGACACTTCATTCAATTTCCGGAAATCATTACAGAAGCGTAATGATCCGTCTGGCTTTGGAATCAGTACAATGGGGCTAGCCCACTCACTCCGTGATTCCTCTATGACGCCTAACTGAAGCATTTGTTTTACCTCAGCCGAAATGGCTTGCCTTCGGGCTTCGGGCACCCGGTACGGTCTTATTCGCACCCTTACCCCAGGTTCGGTGACAATGTCATGTTGGATAACCGTAGTCCTACCTGGTAGCTCTGAGAACACGTCGGTATTGTTTTGCACCAGGGAGCGAGCCTCCCGTCGCTGCTGTTTAGTGAGGGCATCACTTATCCTGACCTCCCCCCTGGCTGAAGGTAGAGAACTCTCTGGTGATATGCCCGGGTGATGTCTGTAACTAAACACTCTCGATCTTTCCAAGGCTTTAGTAGGTTTACATGGTAAATCTGCTCAGGTTTCCTCCTTCCGGGCTGATACACCCGGTAATTTACCTCCCCCACCTTTTCTCGAATCTCATATGGCCCTTGCCACTTGGCCATGAGCTTACTCTCGGCTGTGGGTACCAGTACTAATACCCGATCGCCCTTGTTAAAAGACCTGACTCTGGCTCTTTTATTATATGTGTGCCTCTGTGTTGCCTGGGCATCTAACAGATGTTCTTTCACGATGGGCATGACCGCCGTGATCCGTTCCTGCATACTAGCCACGTGTTCAATTATACTTTTATGTGGAGTTGGCTCTTGTTCCCATGACTCTTTGGCTATGTCCAACAGACCCCTAGGGTGTCTGCCGTACAATAACTCAAAGGGAGAGAACCCTGTGGAAGCCTGGGGTACCTCACGGACAGCGAACATCAAATAGGGTAGCAACATGTCCCAATCCCTTCCATCCTTAGAAATCACCTTTTTTAACATGGACTTGAGGGTTCTATTGAACCGTTCTACTAACCCGTCGGTTTGAGGGTGGTACACCGAGGTGCGCAATTGTTTAATTTTTAGCAGTTTGCACAGTTCTCTTGTCACCTTGGACATAAAGGGGGTCCCCTGATCCGTCAGGATCTCCTTAGGTAGCCCCAGGCGACAGAACATGGCAAACAGTTCTCGGGCAATAAGTTTTGCCGAGGTGTGGCGTAGGGGTATAGCCTCCGGGTACCGGGTGGCATAGTCGACGACTACCAGTATGTGTTGGTGGCCACGGGCTGATTTTACAATGGGCCCTACCAAATCCATTGCAATCCGTTCAAAAGGTACCTTATTATTGGCAGGGGTACCAATGGACTACGGAAACTTGCAGTGGGTGAGGTCAACTGACATTCGGGGCAGGATTCGCAGTACCTTTTGACCTCCGCGTACACTCCCGGCCAAAAGAACCGCTGCAAGATACGTTCTAGAGTTTTTTTTTTCCCCTAAGTGGCCCCCCAGCAAGTGTGAGTGTGCCAAATCTAGAATCACCCTACGATACGACTGAGGTGCTACCAACTGTTCCACAACCTCGTCCCTGATTTTATCTATCCTATAAAGCAACTCACCACTGACTACCATGCGTGGAAATACCGTATCTGCATTGGGCTGTTGGGCTACGCCGTTTACCTCTAGCACCCTTTCCCGCGCCTGAGTCAGGGTGGGATCTTGTAGCTGAGCTGTCCCAAACGTGACCCTGGACACTTCCAGCTCGGGAATCGATGCGGTCTCCTCCACCTCTCCTGCCAGCACCTCTAAGGGAAACCTATCGGGGTCACACTCTATCCCTATATGGGACACCCCTACGGCAGGTTCGTCGGGTACAGCATCTGTAATACATTTTACCAGGGGAGAATGGATTTTGTTTTTCCACAGAGTCCAGAACAGGGGCAAGTCTCTTCCTAACACAGACCCATAGGGAAGATTTTTTACCACTCCCACCACATGTTTTATGTCTCCACATGGCGTGGACAAAACTACCTCCGTAGTTGGATACTCTCGGAGGTCCCCATGGATACATACAACCCCGACCTGCCGTCCGCTGGGGTTGTCTCCTGCCACCAGTGACCCATGTACCAGAGTCACGAGGCTCCCTGAGTCCAGGAGAGCCTCCGTAGGGTACCCATTAACCAGTATCTGGCATAGTTGGAGTTCACTGTCCTGGGGGTCGAGGGTTGCTGTGCAGACGGTCTGGGCATACATTGAGACCCGGCGGCTATATCCGCAGTCCATGGGTTCCGTAGTCAGGGGACAATTAGCCATCACATGTCCCGGTCCCTGACACCGCCAGCACCTAAGGGTGGAGGTACTGTTAGGTCTTATGACAGTTTGGGAGGGAACCGGTCTCCTGCCACTCTCACTCCGGGGTTCCCCTTCAGCACGGGTACGGTGCTGACTGTCCACCGGAAGAGGGACGCGACCCCTTTCCCGATTCCTGGGTTGGCAGGCATCGGCGTGACAGCTGAGAGGGGGCGGAGTCTCGAATAAAGTCTTGAGTGGCCGAGTAGCGCTCGATTAAACTGACTACCTGGTCGAGTGTGCCGGGTCGCCTTGCCCCACCCAACGTTGTATAGCAGCTGGCAGAGTCCTTACCAGCCGTTCAGTCACCACCCTCTCCACCATCTGGGCTGGAGACAAAGTCTCTGGCTGGAGCCACTTCTTTACCAGCTGCAGGAGGTCATAAGCCTGAGACCGAGCGGGTCGTGTCTCCACATAGGCCCATGAAAATACACGCTGAGCCCTTACGTACGTATTAACCCCTAGTCGGGCAAGGATCTCACCTTTGAGCCTCTGGTAGTCCTGGGCGTCCTCCCTACTGAGATCAAAGTAGGCCTTTTGTGCATCGCTGACCAGAAACGGAGCCACTACTTCTGCCCACTGGCCGGCTGGTAGGTTTTCCCGCTCCGCTGTGCGCTCATAAACTGTCAGGAAAGCTTCCACGTCGTCCTCCGTTCCCATCTTCCTCAACGCTGAGCGAACCCTGTCTCGGGCCTCGCGTCGTTCAGGGGCTGGTGCCGTCGGAGTCTCCCGCAGGGCAGAGATCTGTTGCAGCAGCAGTTCGTTTGTTCTTTGTTGCTGCTGGTACAATAGCTGCTGTTGCTCATTGTGCTGTTGCTCCCGCTCCTGCTGTTGCCGCTGGAGACTCAGGTACTGCTCCTGCTGTTGTCGCTGCGACTGCATCTGCTGCTGTTGTATAATTACTAGCTGCTTAAACAGCTCTTCCATTTTGTCCACGGGGTGAGGCTGAAAAGTGGCCGGCCGGATTGTGGTCATGAAGCTGCCGGTGAGGGTATACCTCAGTCACAATGCTCGCATTCTCCACCAATTGTAAGGCGGCGGTGTTCACACCGTGCAGTAACTGAGGCAGTGACTAGTGTTGAGCGATACTGCTCGATATCTAAAAATATCGTATCGAAATAGTATCGCCGATATCACTAAATATCGTCGATATCCGATTCTGATACCGGAAGTCCCATGTAAGTCTATGGGAACAAAATATCGCAACAAAAAAAAACCCTTTCTTTCGTTGTAAACACAAAATATACACACATAGAATACATATATATATATACATATATATATATATATATATATATATATATATATATACATCATGTCATTGTGACATATATATATATATATATATATAATATACATATATTTATAGTTTATACACTTCTACATAGTAAAATAGACTCTGATTCAATTGCCGGGTAAAGCCGTGACATACCCCATAGAAGTCGACGGGCTCGGTGCCGAGTACCCCCAAAACCTCTGGCTCTGTGCGACTCAACTTGGGCGTCACGAACAGGATTCTGTAGCTCGCTATAAGCGAGTCCTGTGTGCCTGAATTGAACTGGTTTTGTGCTTGAGAATTGCTAAAATCATCAGAGAATGTATTTGCCATTTTTCAGCCATATCTGCGTCACGACGAGGCACTGGTGAAGAAGAAGGGCGTGCTCTTCGTGGGTGTCACTCAGTGGCGCGCAAACGATGGCCGACCACTGTAAATGGTACTGCAATGTAACATCGTGCCCCACAGCTCTTCAGTTCCGCCTCCTCATCCTCCTCAGTGTGCGGAAACTAACACGAAGGTCCCGCCTCCCTACAAAAGAGGGGCCCTCTCCAGATGCTAATGACACATGTGACTTGGCAGAGATGGCTAATGGACACGAGCAGAAGTGTGAAGGGATGGAGCAGTCAGAGCTCTCCCCCCACGGAAGCGACCCGATCGCCACGGAACCACCGTTGGGCACCCGGCCTGGAAACCCTCCTACGCTGCAAGAAGCGGAGGATACCCTAAGAGGCCTGGCCCGGCACCGGGAGGAGGTCGCCAGGATGGAAGCCAGCTGGCGTGCCCTAAAACTAAACTTGGAGCGGCGCCAATCCCTCTTACCTGAAGTGTCTGTACCGGAAGGTGAGGCACCCGTTCTAGTAGAGGAGCCCTTGCAATGTGATCCGGTTGACGTTGTCGCAGTGGAGGCACCCGTTCCTGCAAAAAACTCTGCACCGGCAGCACCCCAGATCCCGCTGTCTGCCCCCGTCGCTGAGACAGAAGAAGCGACACCCGTCCTCATGGAGGAGGCCGCGCAGGCACCAGAGGTCTACCTGCCTGTACCGGAGCCCCGACTGTCATCTGTTCCAGAGCCGGCTGCTTCCTCCGCAGGTGAGCGCCGCCAGGACTGGGGGGCGCCAGGAGAGCTGCCGCAAACCGGACACTGTAAGCTGCAGTTTGATGGTGGAGACATGGAGCTGCTGGTGGAGGAGAATTTCAACCGGCGTCAGGAGGAAGAGTGGAGACGTTGGGAGCGGGAAGCAGAGCGACAAAGGGAGCAGCGAGAAACCTAAAAGCTTCGCCAACGTCAGCTGGAGAAGGACTGGGCAGATAAGGACCGGATGAGAAAGGATAAAGGAACCCTGTGGGAGCCGCGGCGTAAGGGTGCAGTACGGAGCTTTAAATTGAAAGGTGGTTGGGGCTTCATCCAGGAGCCTGGACTTTATTTAGAAGTTTTTGTGAACCGGCGGGACGTGGAGGCTCACCTCCCAGAAGGACACCCGGGGAGGGACCTGTTGCCAGGAGACTTGGTGACTTACACCCGACACTGGGGTTACAATGGATGGTACGCCCTAAATGTTACCAGGTGCGACCCCTACTCCCCAGAGTGTCAGGAACCTGTGAGACCCTCGGAGCCTTCAGCCTCCCACATCCAGGCCTCTGCAAAAGTGCCCACCCCACGCCGTAAATCTCCCCAGCCTCCCTCAGTGGTCTCCTCAGCAGCCCCAGCTATGGACATGATAAGTATAGCTGGCCCGTACCCGGCGCCTGTTAGGCCCCCTGGGGTTCGTTCAGTCCGGGACATAGGGTTCCAGACCCGGAGGGAGATGAAAGAGGTGGCCACACAGACCCAGATAGCGGGTCACGACTTGACTGTACAGGCCACACGACGTCATCAGGTCCTGGTGGTCCTTGGTGCCTCGGATGTTTGGCAAGCATCAGAAGAGTACCAGGTGGTACCTGGAACACCCCTGCCAAAGAATTATAAATAACCCGGACAGGGTCCCTGTATGTAAATAGTTAAATTGTTGATGTACCCGGACGGGTGAATGTTCATAAAAAAGTTTTTTAATTTAATAAAAAAAAAAAAACACAGTTTTCATTACTTTTATTACAGTCTCATCCTGCGACGACATCGATCTCCTGTAAAAAAAAAAAAAGAAAAAAAAAAAAAAAAAGTATACCACCTGACCGACGCAGTCCATAGTAACGAGTGTCCCACGACGATCCAGCTCTGCTACATCAGACTGACAGGCAGAGCCTGTCATCCCGGCGCAGCACAGCTGATTACCTGCTTCCCCGGCGGTGACGTCATCGGACTGGTTTACGGCCGGGATTACCCTGCAGTCACTGCAGTTATCGCGAAAAACTGCATGTGACCGCCAGGGAGAAGATAATGGCGGCCATCATGCAGTCCAGGACGTGACCGCCGGAGATCTTCTGCCAGGTAAGTGCCGCTGACTCCTGACAGACCCGACCGACGGACACTCACAGTGACAGTGACAAATCCGATTCCGGTATTCGATAAGACGAAAATATCGAAACGAATTATCGAAAGGCCGATAGAGCTAATATCGGCCGATACCCGATATTTGCAGTATCGTATCGCTCAACACTAGCAGTGACCCAAGCAAGTCCAAAGTAAACAGCTTTTATTCAGCAACTCACGGGTAAAACAGGAAAAGTCCTCCGGTACGCAGCCGGGTAACATCAGTTCATAAACACTGGTTGCCGGGAACAACGGCCGCGCCGGGCCGAACAGAGCCTGACAAGTGCAGAGCCGTCCCAGGCGTGGGTTCAGCTACACACAATCCTGTGGAGCTTTCCTGCTATGCTCCTCGCAGGGTCCCCACATAGAACACCACTAATCCTTAGTGCAGGAGTTTTAAAGACCTGTGGCAAAAGCCACTGGAAAACCCGGGTTGGAGGGAGGAGGCCGCCCCACTGCCTCCTGTGACCTCCTCCAAGAAATGAAGGCCCTGCTGGATTTTACTTAATCTGCCTTAGCCAGGTAGTCTGACTAGGTCATTGCTCACCTTCATTCCTGCATTGCAGCCACAGCTGTGTGTGTGACTGCAATGCACTCCAATGGCTTTAATAGGTCTCTGTACACATTCTGGGGGAAATATAACGTCCCTCGTAAACGATCCTGGTGACTGCCTCACAGTGTATATATATATATATATATATATATATATAATATATATATATATAATTATATATATGTTATATATGTAAGAAAAGTTTGGGCACCCGTATTAATCTTAAGCTTAATGTTTTCTAAAAATTGGTGTATTGGCAACAGCTATTTCAGTTTGATATATCTAATAACTATTGGACACAGTAATGTTTCTGCCTTGAAATGAGGTTTATTGTAGTAGCAGAACATCTGCAATCTGCATTCAAACAAAATTTGACAGGTGCATAAGTATGGGCACCCTTATCATTTTCTTGTTTTAAATACTCTTACCTTCTTTTTACTGACTTACTAAAGCACTTTTTTTGGTTTTGTAACCTCATTGAGCTTTGAACTTCATAGCCAGGTGTATGCAATCATGAGAAAAGCTACTTAAAGTGGCTACTTGCAAGTTGTTCTCCTGTTTGAATCTCCTCTGAAGAGTGGCATCATGGGCTCCTCAAAATAAACTGTCAAATGATCTGAAAACAAAGAATATTCAACATAGTTGTTCAGGGAAAGGATACAAAAAGCTGTCTCAAAGATTTAACCTGTCAGTTTCCACTGTGAGGAACATAGTAAGGAAATGGAAGAACACAGGGACAGTTCTTGTTAAGGCCAGAAGTGGCAGGCCAAGAAAAACATCAGAAAGGCAGAGAAGAAGAATGGTGAGATCAGTCAAGGACAATCCTCAGACCACCTCCAGAGAGGTCATTGGATGTCTCCTGAGCGCACAGCGCCGGGTACCGCCCTTTATTGGCTAAAGGGACTTCCAGAAACCGCTCCGTGACTCCAGTGAAATTCACTTAGGTCACATGATCGAGCGCTTCTGGAAGTCAGAGGGCACGGTCCCACTGCGCGTGCGCAACCATACCGCCGTACCTGTGGTTGTTTGAGGTGGAAACTGTAGTTAGGGGCGGGCACCATAGAGGAGGAGATCTAGTCACCACAGCGTTTACTAATTTACAGGTGCATGTCTCCAGAAGCATGAGCTGGACAAAATGTACTGGTGACTGCTACGGCAGTTTGCAATTTTCACGCAGCAACATCCACTGCTGCCTGTTTTGGAAATTACCCATGGAGTCAAAATTGTGACTACATCTGTAGATACATTCTCAAAGAGTTATAATTTCCAAAATAGGGTCACTTATGGGGTGTTCTGCTGTTTTGGCACATCGGGGGCTCTGACAATGTAACATGGCACCCTCAAACAAGTGCAGCAAAATCTGCACTGTAATGTGGTGCTACTTCCCTTCTGAGCTTATTTAATTTATTTATTTTTATTTTCACGGCTTAACGTTATAAACTTCTGTGAAGCACCTGGGGGTTCAAGGTGCTCAATACACATCTAGATAAGGTCCCAAAGGGGTTTAGTTTCTCAAATGGTGTCACTTGTGGGAGGTTTCCACTGTTTTGGCACATCAGGGGCTCTTCAAACGCGACATGGTGTCTGCTAATTATTCCATCAAATTTTGCATTCAAAAAATCAAATGGCGCTCCTTCCCTTCCGAGCCCTGCCGTGTGCCCAAATAGTAGTATTCCCCCACATATAGGGTATTGGTGTACTCAATAGAAATTGCACAATAAATTGTATATAGCAATTTCTCCTGTTACCCTTATGAAAATGCAAAATATGGAGTTTATTTGGGAAAATTTTGCATTGTAGATGTCTGGAAATAAGGAGAATGTAGTTAGATAGTAACACATTAATGATTCCACACTACTCCTGTGCCACCACTGCTTGAGTCTTCCACTAGTCTCTGGATTTCCTGGTCAGTCCCAAAAAACTTGTGATACCTTTGGCCAATTAGTTATGACCATCATAGCCAGTGATTGGGAGCATGAAGGAGATGACTTGGTCAGCAATTCAACTGATGCTCCAGTCTGTACGAGAAAGGAGAATAGAAAATCTACAAATTATATCTCCTCATAGGTTTCCTCTTATTATTTGCAATAATTGTGTTATTACACAGGAATCTTTCTGATGTTGTTCTCATCTTCTTTACATTCAGGTCCCTTTGATATCCGATCTTCTCAGTGGCGAAATTCTATATTTAACAAATTTTTCTGATTTACCCAACAAAGATGGATATGGACAAGAACAAAATGGGGGAGAGGCTATTACACCTCACCCTAGAGATTCTCTTCCGGCTTACTGGAGAGGTGAGAGATTCTGATGACTTCACATTACATCATTCTTATCTATGGGAATAACAGGTGGACAGAACTGGAGAGGTGAGGACTCTGGAAATGTCTGTAGTGAGATTTATTAATGTGTCTCTCCATAACCAGGATTACACAGTAGTGAAGAAGACCTCTAGTGAGCGCTGTCAGGACCCTGTGTCTGAAGGATGGGGAAGACCCCTGAGCCCAATTATGGAGCCTCGACCTCACCCCATTATACATGAGGACATCAATCACCAGAAGATCCTAGAACTCACCTACAAGATGATTCAGCTGCTGACTGGAGAGGTGACACTGCTGGGAATGCTGGGACATTATACAGTAACACTATGAAAGGATCAGGGGGGATGACGGTATCTTTGTATGTGTCAGGTTCCTATAAGGTGTCAGGATGTCACAGTCTACTTCACCATGGAGGAGTGGGAGTATTTAGAAGGACACAAAGATCTGTACAAGGACGTCATGTCCCACACACCACAAGGTAATAGACAGGACTAAATACACACTGCCTACATTCACCTGTATGTAAAGAATTAATTCAGTCCCTGTATGTGTGTCCTCCAGATCTATCCAGAAAGAAGACAACACCAGAGAGATGTCCCCGTCCTCTTCTTCCACAGGACTGTAAACAAGAAGATGCCAATGTTCCTCAGGCTCATCAGGTAGATGGAGAGAAGATGTCATGAGATCTCCCCTATGATGTGTAGATGGCTGTGAAGGTCTTGTGCTCAGTCTTGTTTTATCCACCAGTATTACATGATTTATACTTGTGTAATGAGAACTGTGGAGATGGCATAATTAGAGCTGCTCATAGATGTGACTTCTCCATCTGTCTGTGACTTTTACAATATTTGTTTCAGGATGAAGATCTGTCCCATATTAATGCTTCAGAAACAAATGTGCAGGGTGATGAGCGGTGTAAAGAGGAGATTTCTACAGATAACCAACCAGGTGAGTAGTAACCACTAAATACAGAAAAGTAACATTCTTCTCAGACATCAGCTTTACCTGCTTTATCGGCGGTGTAGTCTGGACATATCATAATCATGTGATCACCATTCTGCCTTTAGATCCCTGCATGTTTCTCCACGCAAAACTGTTCAAGTTACTTTGGGCTTTGAAAGCCCTTCTATAGACCTTAAAACCTGGAGGTTCCACCTACCTCTTGGAATCAGAAGATGCTGACCTTTACCTGCCCCGATCTGTAAACTACAAAGACAAATGACAGCGTATGTAGAATGTGCTGACAAGTTAGAAAATCACTTGAAGAAAATTTATTATAAATTATGAGAAAGCGGAGGGTAATGATGCTGTTGCCTTTCTAGACTCCTGTTATCTTATTGGATGAATCTACCTTCTCTCCCTTCTGTGCTGCTGAATGTTCTCATATGGTCCCTATAAGACCAGGTCCAGTCATTGTGACCAACCTTTGCTTTTAAGATCGACAACATTAATTGTGCAATGTGGCGATGTGTGCATATAATAACAATAGAATATCCCTTTACCTAAATTTTCAATTTCTTTTAAAACTGACTAACTTCATATAGGTTTGTGGTAAACTATGCAAAAAACATTACACCTGCGCCATGATATATGTAACGCTCGCACCCAGAGTGGATGGCGGGAGCGAGGAGTTGTGGCCCCACTGTGCCACAAACCAGACTACCCTGGAGGGGCGTGACTAAGCTACCTTGATGTTCACTGGAGCCTCTAGTGGTGAGGTCAGGCTTGTGCGGCAGGTAGCTGCCAGGTACCACTCCAGGGCTGTGTCTGGCAGTAGCAGCTGATCCCACTGGGAAATAGAACACCAATGACAGGTGTGGGCAAGTATTGACGGACACGGCTGACACTCTAGCAGGCAGGCTGGTACGGATCAGACTGAGGAAACTGGGACTGATTCGGGAAGGACAGGAACACCGGGCAGGTACGAGTGGAATCTAGGAACAGGTAGGAACCTGTTCAGACTGGAGGGACAGGAACTGATTCAGGAAGGACAGGAACACAGATAGGTAAGAGTGGAACATGGGAACAGGTAGGAACCTGGCATCTCAGCAGCAGAAAGCAGACTGAGAGAGTATGTTGCTCAGGCATCTCCCTATGGGTGGAGATGCCTTAAGTACCCGTTACCTCTTGGCAATAGGCTGGGGAGATATTAGGAGTGTGGACACCGTCTCTATAAGACTCAGGAAGTGCAGGAGCCGCCGCCCTAAGGATACAGCCAGGAAGTATGCACACAGCAAGCCAAGGACATGAGGATCACAGCATGGTGCAGGCAGAGGACAGAACTCACAGCATGGCCTGGAGTGGTGAGTAAGATGTTGTGTCAGCCTGATCGGAGATGTGAAGTCATGCAGTGATGCCGGCAGGGACATTACAATATATCTCTTAAACTGTACATGGCTGATGGCTGTAATATTCATTTATTCACGTTTGCAGGAGACGTGTTGGCATGGCTCCTGCCCTGGTTTCATGGCATAACTACACGTCATAAATTACATTGTTTTCGATACTAAGGAATTCAGATCACCGCACAATCGCTCCTGTAATGGGCAGCACTAATACCTTTTCTAGTCTTCCGGTCAAGACTTATAGTAGCTCCAATAGCCCACCATAAATGAAAGCAACTCTGGTTTAGTGTTGTAGTTCTCCCCCTAAACATATGTTCTTATTGGAAATGTAGCATGTTTTTTTATTCTATGTCTCCTTTTTTTACAAGTTCATTCTATATGATAGTTTATTATTATTAGTAAGCAACTCCATGGTAGTCTTTAACCCCTTCACGTCCTTTGACATACCCATACATCATGGTCGAATAGTGGTTCCCAACCTCTGACATATGGGTACATCATAGCGATCGTGTGAGGCACAGGAGCTGTGCCCGCACGACCGCCGCCTGCAGCTCAGCTTACGTGACAGCTGAGACTCGGCTATCACCTCCAGGAGAGGTGCCCGCACTGCTCCCGTCTGTTTACTCCTTGAATTCAAGGACACAATCCACTGTAGATCTGAGGTGAGGTCATATTGACCAAAATTTAACACTAATATGAAGTACAACGTGCCATGCGAAAACATTCTCAGTATCAGTGGGATATGTTGAAGAATTCCAGAGTTATAACTCCAGAAATGCACACTGGTCAGAATTGAAAAAAATGGCCTGGTTAGGAAGGTGAAAACAGGCTCTGGTGAAGTTGTTAAAAAGGTCTCCATTTCCTCTGCCAAATGCCTGAAATCTAAATTGAAGACCTGCACTATTTTAAAAAGTTCTCTTTAAATATTTAATATTTCTTCATGAAACTCATATGACAGAAAATATTGACCCTTGTCATAGTTTCGTAACTGGCTGTGGCCTAGGTACTCTGTGAGTAACAGCTCAGCTGCCCTATGGAATCTAGAGTGTGCTGGACTGTCGGTTTTGTGAGTGACAGTCGAGTCATCCAATCTGATCCTGGGTTGTCAACATTTTGATTGACATCCCTGTTGCTCAATCTGGTCTAGTCTGCGGGCGTTTCCCCAGGGACCTCCCATCCTCAAATGATTTTCTACGTATTTAGCTGGCTTGCTGTGAGCAGAATATTGTCAGTTGTAGTGTTGCTTAAAGGGGCCTTTACACATAGCGAGATCGCTAGCGATATCGCTCAAGCGTCACTGATATTGTGACACAACAGCGATCTCGCTAGCGATCTCGCTTCGTGTGAAATGTAGCGGCGACCGCCCCCCCCCGCTGGCTATCGCTGATCGTGTTCGAATGCGCTGGTCCATTTTTCCATCGTTGGCGTCCCGCTGGCCAGCACTAATCGCCGTGTTTGAAGCTTAAAAACGACGAGCGACCTCGTTAGCGACGCAGAGCTCAGCGACGCAGGCGTGACAAAGCTATGTTACAGGTCACGCCCCCTCTGCCCTTATTGGTGAGTACAGCGCTCCCAATGTGTGAAAATTGGGAGACTAAAAGACAACGCTGTAGCGCCTCCTTCCATTCTTTGTTCTTGTGCGTGAACAATGCTGGTATTGAAGTAAACCACAGCGCTCGCGAGATATACACTGTAGCGCTAATACGTTCTCTTTTATGACGCCGCCGGCCAATGAGAGCGCAGCAGTGACCACCAATCAGTGCTGGGGGGCGTTGAAAGGGAAACGCTGAAGCACGCCCACCAAGGTCGGAATCGGTTACAATAAAGTAGTGTGACAAGGACTCAACGACCGGCGAGTTCGTTATGCAAATCGCTGATCTGTCTTCGGACTGTTTGAAAGCTAATTAGCGATCATGTAACGACGCACCAGCGATCTTTGCCTGGTCGGATCGTTATCGTGATCGCTGGTGCGTCGCTATGTGTAAAGGGGCCTTTAGTTAGGTGTGTGTGATTGCTCTGTGTCTGACTTCTGATTTTATTAATGACCTAAGATCTGTTGTGACAATTATCGTGGATTATCCGTTCTAGTTTTGATGCTCTCTAACTTTAGGTATCTGATCCCGGACTTTGCCTCTAACTATCAGTTTGTTCTACTTCTGGTTTTGACATGCCCTTCTGGCATTTTTCCCCCGGACTGTTTCCTGACCACGCCTTTGACTTGCCCCTCTGTACTACAAGCCCTCGTGGTATCTGACTTCGTACCTCCTGACTACCCTGTCTCACAGCTTGCCCCTGAGTAGTGATTCAGCGTCACAGTACAACTGACCATATACTTTTTTTTCTTTCACCAATATGGAGACTGTTTACCCACTCTGTGACCAGGTGGCTAATTTGACTCAGATGATGCAGGATCTGGCTAAGGAATTCCGGAATCTGGGATCATCATAGTTCCAGTTGGCAGGGTCAGATAATTAGTCTTATGAAAACTTTCTCTAACCTTTCACTGCTAGCAGAGACTGCTCTGTCTACCACTTATGACTTTCAGTTTGTCTACTCCAACACAGTAGAGGCCCTTGCTGATACTTTTTGAGGGGAGAGAAATCAGTTTAGAGTGTTCAGGGAAAGTTTTAGGCTAATTTTTTACCCTACTACCCCAGTGTTCAGGTCATGATTCCCAGCAGGTGCTTCTCACAAAATTAGAATATCATCATAGAGTTTATTTATTTCAGTACTTAAATAAAAAAAAGTGAAACTCATATTATATAGAGTCATTACCCACAGAATGATCTATATCAAGTGTTTATTTCTGTTAATGTTGATGATTATGGCTTACTGCCAATGAAAACCCAAAAGTCATTATCTCAGTAAATTAGAATATTTTATAACACCAGCTTGAAAAATGATTTTAAAATCCAAAATCTTGGCCTACTGAAATGTATGTTCAGTAAATGCACTCAATACGTGGTCAGGACTCCTTATGCATCACTTACTGCATCAATGTGGTGTGGCATGGAGGCGATCAGTCTGTGGCACTGCTGAGGTGCTATGGAAGCCCAGGTTGCTTTGATAGCAGCATTCAGCTCGTTTGCATTGTTGGGTCTGGTGTCTCTCATCGTAACAATACCCCATAGCTTCTCTATGGTGTTAAAGTTCGGCGAGTTTGCTGGCCAGTCAATCACAGTGATACTGTTGTTTGTAAACCCGGTATTGGTACTTTTGGCAGTGTGGACAGGTACCAAGTCCTGCTGGAGAATGAAATTTCCATTTCTGAAAAGCTTGTCGGCAGAGGGAAGCATGAAGTGCTCTAAAATTTCCTGGTAGACGGCTGCGTTGACTTTGGTCTTGATAAAACACAGTGGACCTACACCAGCAGATGTCATGACTCCCCAAACCATCACTGACTGTGGCAACTTCACACTACACATCAAGCAGCTTGGATTGTGTGTGTCTCCACTATTCCTCCAGACTCTGGGACCTTGATTTCCAAATGAAATGCAAAATTTACTTTCATCTGACAACAGCACCTTAGACCACTGAGCAACAGTCCAGTTCTTTCTCTCCTTGGTCCAGGTAAGACGCTTCTGGTGTTGTCTATTGGTCATGAGTGGCTTGATACAAGGAATGTGACACTTGTAGCCCATGTGCTGGATACATCTGTGTTTGGTGGCTCTTGAAGCAATGACTCCAGCAGCAGTCCACTCCCTGTGAATCTCCCCCAAATTTTTAAATGGCATTTTCTTAACAATCCTTTCAAGGCTGCGGTTATCCCGATTGCTTGTGCACCTTTTTCAACCACACTTTTTCCTTCCACTCAACTTTCCATTAATATGCTTGGATACAGCACTCTGTGAACAGCCAGCTTCTTTTCAATGACCTTTTGTGGTTTACCCTGTGGAGTGTGTCAATGACTGCCTTCTAGACATCTGTCAAGTCAGCAGTCTTCCCCATGATTGTGGAGCCTACTGAAACAGACTAAGGGACCTTTTTAAACGCTTAGGAAGCCTTTGCAGGTGTTTTTGTTAATTATTCTAATTTTACTGAGAAAGACTTTTGGGTTTTCATTGGCTGTAAGCCATAATCATCAACATTAACAGAAATAAACACTTGAAATAGATCACTATTTGTAATGACTCTATATAATATACTTGCTGAAGAGCCCGACGTTGCCCTGGCATAGTAACTAACTGTGGTTAATTATAACAAATTATAATGATTATCCTCCATCACATAGTCCCGTGCCCATATACCCATCATACATATCCTAAATCCCATAGTCCCATGCCCATACACCATCACACATCCTCCATCCCATAGTCCCGAGCCCATATACCCATCATACATATCCTCCATCCCATAGTCCCATGCCCATATACCCATCACACATCCTTCATCCCTTAGTCCCGAGCTGGGTGTCGCTGAGCAGGGAGTTCCTGGAGATGTGCTGTTATGTAACCTGGCAGTGTGGCTCTGTGTGTGGCCGCTGATAATGCGATTTCCTATGCCAGTAACAATAGAGCCCGGCAGTAATATAGGAGGGGGAGATTCATTTCTGTCATGTGCTCTCTGCTCCTTACTGGGGGCAGACAATGGCTGGGAGCTTATGTTCCCAGGGATGCTAGATTTCTCCCACCCGGTCACTGTCTGCTGAGGTGTTGTGAAGTGCGAAAACTGTTGCTCATAGCAACCAATCACAGCTCGGCTTCTTTTTAAATAGCTCTGGTGAAATGAAAGATGCTTAGTGATTGGGTGGGGCTATGTGGAGTGGGCGTGGCTGATACACACACACATACTCATCTACATTTATAATCACCAGTTGGCCGCTGTCACCGAATCCCATAAGGCACCGCGGCAGTCCCACTTGTGCAGGCGCAGTTTGTGAACAGCCTTGTGGCCACGAACTGTGCCTGCGCAAGTGACATACATGTCACCGCGCATAGGTAGTAGCGACGCAGATGTTACTGCGCCTGCGCAGAAATAGCGGTGACGTGTATGTCACTTGCGCAGGCGCAGTGGCCATGAACTGCGCCTGCGCAAGTGACATTGACATCACCGCTATTCTTGCACATGCGTAGTAACGACGCGGCTGTTACTGCGCCTGCACAAGTGACATACACGTCACCGCTATTCTCGTGCATGCGTAGTAACGACGCGGCTGTTACTACGCCTGCATGGGAATAGCGGTGACGTGTATGTCACTTGCAGTTCGTGGCCGCAAGGAACAGCCACTACGCCTGTGTGGGGATTACATCAGGCAGCAGTAAATTCCTTCGTGGCCACAAGGAACAGCCACTGCGCCTGCTCGCAGTTTGTGGCTGCAAGAAATAGCCACTGCGCCTGCGTGGGGATTACCTCAGGCACAAACAAGAACCAGGAGAAAGTGTGTGCACTATTATATAGGGATCACCACAGATCAATATAGTATATAAAAAAATTCAGTTTTATTTAGCAAACACCAAAACAACAAACACTGTGTTTAAAAACAATTAAAACTCAGGTCCATAATAGACACGAGATGGATCATGTTAATAGACAGTACAATACTGGTAATAGTCCCACATGCCCAGACAAAAAAATGTGCAAAATGCTAAACATACAATAATGCTTCCCAATTTGAACAATAACAGATATCACATATCAAATATATGCATTCTATTTATAGATAGGAGCAACTACAATGGAAGACCAAATATTTCACCAATAACAATTGTACCCCTTAGTTTCCCAGGTCAAAGGTGCATGCTCAAATAAAGATGCTTGCCATCATATGGGAAGCCATAAAGGCAGACTAACAATGCCAGCTGAATTCCGACAGCCCCACATATACACTGTTTTTTTAAGATTAGCCAATGTGCCTGCGTGGGGATTACCTCAGGCAGCAGTAGATTCCGCCAGCCCCACATACACACCTGTTTTTAAAAATCTGCATAACTACCGCATGTCCAACTAGCATTCATAGTAACATAGTTATTAAGGTTGAAGGAAGACTTTAAGTCCATCTAGTTCAACCCGTATCCTATCCTAACCTGCCCTAACATGTTGATCCAGAGGAAGGCAAAAAAAAAACCCAAGTGGCAAACAGTAAGCTTCACATTGGGGAAAAAAAATTCCTTCCCGACTCCACATACGGCAATCAGACTAGCTCCCTGGATCAACGCAGTATCTAGGAAACTAGTGAATATAGCCTGTAATGTTATACTTTTCAAGAAAGGCATCCAGTCCCTTCTTAAATTTTAGTAGGGAATCACTCATTACAACATTAGACGGCAGAGAGTTCCATAGTCTCACTGCTCTTACAGTAAAGAATCTGTGTCTGTGATTATGGCTAAACCTTCTTTCCTCCAGACGTAGAGGATGCCCCCTTGTCCCCGTCACAGGTCTAAGAGTAAAAAGATCATTAGAAAGGTCTTTGTACTGTCCCCTCAATATATTTATACATTGTAATAAGATCACCCCTAAGCCTTCGTTTCTCCAAACTAAATAACCCCAAGTGTAATAACCTATCCTGGTATTGCAGACCCCCCAGTTCTCTAATAACCTTGGTCGCTCTTCTCTGCACCCGCTCAAGTTCAGCTATGTCTTTCGTATACACCGGAGACCAGAACTGTACACAGTATTCTAAGTGTGGTCGCACTAGTGACTTGTATAGAGGTAAGATTATGTTCTCCTCCTGAGCATCTATGCCTCTTTTAATGCATCCCATTATTTTATCCTGATCCTGATATGCATAGTCTTCTCATCCCTATCCTGGTGTGCAGGGTCTCCTCATTCCTATCCTTGTATGCATGGTCTCCTCATCCCTATCCTGGTATGCGTGGCTCCTCATCACTATCCTGGTAAGCATGGCCCCCTCATCCCTATCCTGGAATGCATGGCCCCCTCATCCCTATGCTTGTATACATGGCTCTTCATCCTATCCTGGTATGCATGGCTCCTCAACCCTATCCTGGTATACATGGCTCCTCATCCCTATCCTTGTATGCATGGCCCCCAGCAGAAAAACATTAAAGAAAATAAACTATCCTGCTTGCCGTCCCTGCTCTTCCTCACAGCGTCTTATTCTGATGCCAGCAGCTGCGGGGTGATCACATGTGCCTGCTGCTAAAGAGAAATGAATATGCACTGTGCTCGTGGTGAAATTTCATTCTCTTAAGAAAGGGCACACATGATCGCCTGGCCACAGCTGGAAGCCGGCGGCTGCGACTACTGTGCCCGCTATTAAAGAGAAATGAATATTCACTGCGAGTGTAGTAAATATTCATTTCTCTTTAGCAGCAGGCACAGGCTATAGCTGCAGCAGCTGGCTCCTGTCTCCTGTGACCCGTTGTTCCACTGCTCCCCCTCCATCTTCTGGAACCCTCACTCAAGTATAAGCAGAGGGGGCTTTTTCAGTACAAAAAATGTGCTGAAAAACTCACTTATACTTGAGTATATACGGTAAAATTTTGGATCAGATTTATCCGGCTCTCTACACACTTACATTGGGATTTCCATCTAAATCTGCGAGTGTCCTGACAGATGAAATCCCCGAGGGATCCGTTTACTATAATGCAGCAGCAGATTTATGGCTCTATTTGGCCTTTGTTCAGCTGTGCCCTTTTTTGAGGTTCACAGAATTGGCTGACGGCACTTTTATGCACTCCTAGCAAAAAGACGGAAACCGACGGATCACAGGGCCTATGGCGTCCAAATTGCCTCCATCTTCCTCATTATAGGAATCGTTCGTTGGGGATTTTGTTTGAATAACAAATTTCAGAGATTTACACAGAAACCCCGGTGTAAGCGCTCAGTGCAGAGGGCAGAATAAATGTGAGCTGAGCCTTACTACGATCTTTGGGAGTCAGAAGGAAAAAATCAACAGCAGGTGAAGAATTGGTTCTATTAATTTTTTATGCTGTTCCTCGTTCAGAATAAGTTATTAGACAACTTTATTCTTCAAGTCGGTTCGATTGCAGCGATATCAAATTTATATACTTTTTTCTGTTTGGCTGCTGTCACACACTAAAAAATTATTTTTATTGCCATCTGCAGACAAAGTAATGTAAGGGCTTGTTTTTTTTCAGGGCAAGTTGACGTTTTTATTGGTACCATTTTTAGGCTCATGGCGCTTTTTGATCGATCATTTTCTATTCTGAATTTTGGGAGGCAGAATAAACAAAAAACAACAATTCAGGAATTTTTTTTTTTTTTTTTATATGCAGTTCCAAGTATGGTAAAATTGATGAGGCAGGTTTCTTATTCGGGTCAGTACGATTGCATCGATACCTCATTATATCTTTTTTTTATGTTTTGGCACTTTTGCACAATAAAAAAAATATTGTTTTTGCATTGCTTTTTGGGTTGTCATTATGATTTAAAAAGAGAAAACACAGTAGTTTAACAGTAAATGGCTTCACCCAACAACTAACCATCAGTGGAGAAAATGTTTTGGGTGTTCTCAATCCATAGTCTCTGAAAAAAGGACAAGAAAGCAAATATTTTGCAAGGTATGTAAACTATAGAGCACAACTGTATATATGTATGTGTATGTGTGTGTTATATATATATATAATATATATATATATATATATATATATATATATAATATATATATATATATATATATATCATATATGTATGTGTGTGTGTATATATTGTAGCCTTTCCGGGGGGTTTAGCTCTAGGATCGCTGTCTGGGTAGACAGAATGGCACGGAAACAGTTCATTCAGACAGCAGTTTGGTGAAAACTGGCCGCAACCAGTTTTATTAAAGTCCACAGCACACAGATAAAAACAAATCATAAACAGAAAACCTGGGCTTGTCTAGCCACTAAATTACACTTAGATAGATGGCCCTCTCTATCCGGGACCCAGACTCTACCAGTCTGTGCCCAAAACAACACATATCACATATGTTACCAGTATGGAGTTTCACAGACACTCCTCTTTATGTCCGAAGGCAACTCCAATGTCCAGACTTGAGAGAGGTCACCTCCTATTCAGTCGCTATTCGCACGGATTCTCACTGCGACTACTCCTGTGTCCGGGGTACTTCCTGCACCCAGACTGAGATAGCTCACACTCTTAGAGACTGCTTTTTTGTGCCGGGACACCTCCCTGTGTCCGGGCTAAGGCAGCTCCCACACTCTTAGAGACACCTTCTGTGCCTGGACCCCTTGTCCAGACTGAATGAGCTCCCTGACTGTGCTCCCAAGCACCTACTTCTGGCTTCCTAATCAACACCTGAGTGGATTCAGGTCTGAGCTGCAAGCGTGTACTGAATGGCAGGTGTAGTGACCTTTCTTTACCACCAGGTTTACAAAGCCACACATTTCGCTCATACCAGTCAGCAAGGTACTTAGGTGAAATATACACCTCATTCACCACATATTCCTTCACTGTCTCACATATCCCTCCCTCTTCTCCAGACCGGAGGGCTGGTCATCCAGACCGGAGGGCTGGTCAACAATCCAACAGAGACAGTGAACTCTGGACCAGTCATGGCCCTCATCAGCTTCATCCTCACCACTGTCATAGCCAACATCAGTTTTCTCTTCATCTGAAGCATCCGCACTACCCTGTACCCTCCCAGGCCTATACTCTCTGCGGGCCTCGGGTATCCTGCACGGTTTCATCTTGACTTTAGTGCCAGCCTCAGTCTCGTATAGTGGCTCACCAGATAAGTACGACCAGGCACGTCAGAACAGCTCTGCTGATTCTTCCTCAGAAACTTTCGTACCTCCTGTTTTTGGGGCACTGACCCTGTGTCACCAACTGTCACAGGAGGTATAGGGGTTTTCTCTAATTCCCCCTGAACTTTCTTTAGCACATCTACTTTCTTAAATATCAGTTGATTCATAAATTCTACCTCACAGAACCCAAGCGCCTCTGTCATGGTCTCTGACCATTCCGAGCCACACTGTTCAAACGATTGGCACTGTAGAGGGAGCTGATCGTTTTTCTTGGTCGGTACACATAATTTATCCTCTTCTGGTACAGGCTCAGAAGCCCTACCATCAGTCTTCTTTTCCACCACGTTCTGCATCCCATCTGAGCTCCCGTGTATCTGCAGCGGCAACGGAGCGACACATCGCCCCTCCCACTCCCTGGGACGTGGTTCAAGTGTAGACTCCATGAAAATGCGCCTGAGCTCACCAAGGCCAACCCGAGGTCTCAAAATCTCATCTTGGGATTTATCCAGATCCTTTGGGTCGCTCGGGAACTCCGATGGCGCACCGGGCGCCGAACTTCCGGCCCGAGCTTCGCGAGTCGCAGCCACGGATCCGGACAGTACACCGTCCACGCCGCTGTCTCCAGCAGAAACATATTCCGGGACAGAGTCATTCCCCACATCTTCAGTCTTGTTCCTCACAGCTTCACTTGAGACATCAGCCTCTGGTGAGGCACCTGGCCTGGTGTCCACCACTTCCATGGCTTTCTCCACCTCTGCAGCATCACCTTCCGAGTCCTTGGCCTGATGCAGATCCACACCATACATTGATAACTTCTCATTTTCAACAGCATCCACTTGTGCTGTGTTCAGTTTCAGAGTCCTGTCTTTCACCTTAGTCTTCGCCAGGGAACCGGCCAACGGTACAACATCTTCAGATGCCATCCTCCGTCCGACTGCAAGGTCAGCCTCAGCCTTCCTCTCAGGACTCTCAATCTCCTCTGCTACCATGCCTTCCTCACTTGCACTGGTTGCTTTATTGTCATCAGATAATTCACTATCACTATCTGACCCCTTTTTCTCAGCCACATCTGGCTCACTGTCAGGGCTATACCCTTCATTTTCATTCATATCCTGTTCACTGTCAGTGTCACACAATTCATTTTCACTCACATCCTGCTCACTGTCAGGGTTATACAATTCATTTTCATTCACATCCTGATCTGGAACCTGAGTTAACATGTCATCCACAACACTAACTGCACCATCTGGTCCCTCAAGTATGTGACTATGTGACAACCCCAGCACTACACCTCTATATAGTTCAGGCACCAGGAGCTGACTCACAACCTCTCCCTGGACTTCAGTATTAATGGCAACATGAGAGAACCTCTCCTCAGAGTCAGGCTCCTGGGAAACCTCATTTAGAACAATCATATTTTCCTGTGCTGTTTTAAGAGAGGGTTCTCGCCACTGCTCACTCTCAAAACCGTCACAGGACACAGGCAAGTCAGGGACACTCGGTTCCCGAGAACCACCATCCTCGTCTCCCAACATCACCTGCAAAGGAATTTCATCACTACCACAGTCATCATCATTATCAACATCATTATCATGACTATGATCAGTATTATCATCACTATCATTATCAGCATCAGCACCATTTTCATGGTCATCATCATTATCAGGATCATCATCATCATTAGCATTATCATCATCATTATCACATAATTTCAACATCCCACTAGCATCGTGCTCCGCCCCTCGGGACTGCGCAGCCTCAGCAGGAGCTTCATCACACTGTCCATCAGAAACATTTTTCCCCAAGAGATCCTTAGACCGGGGAAAGTCATTACCCAATATAACGGGGTGCACCAGGGTCTTCACTACCCCCACTTCATATGAAACCTCCCCGAGTTTGGGGACCAAGTCCACGGCAGTTTCTGGGTAGACTTTGGTGTCTTCATGGATGTACACCACACTCAGGTGCTTATCAGGGATGAAGTCCCTATCACTCAGGCTGTCACATACGGAAGTCACTGGACTCTCTGAGTCCAAGAGGGCCTGTGCTGGGCAGTCACTTACAACCACCGGGGACCCCTGTGGTCCAGTCTCTTCGGCTGAGGTAGACACACACACAGGCTCTGCGCAGGGAGAGAGGGATCTGCCAACATCACAACACATAGGCTCCCCCTCTATTGGACAGTTGGCTGCAATTTCACGCCAGCTCCAACACTGTCCATCACACTCTCCCACCCACATGTCCCCTCGGGCCTGAACCCGCTTATCAGCATACCCCATGTCCCCAACAGCTGGAACGCTCTTACCGCGAGAGTTCAGCGTCCGGGAACTCCGAAGTGACGACCTCTCAGACGGCTGTACCTCAGGAGGACGTGCTTGGGTGTAGCGGTCCACTATCACCTTTTCAACTCCATAATCAGGCCTGCTGACTGCAGACTCCCAACTGTATCTCCAGTCACGAACTCCCCTGGCACGGGCTGTCACCGTAACACCCAGCCGGGTAAGAATCGCCGCTTTCAACTTGGCATAGTCTTCGCTGTCCTGCTTGCTCAGGTCAGCCCAGACTTTTTGGGGTTCCCCAATCAGATAGGGTACGACCACCATGGCCCATTCAGATAGTGGCAGATTCTCCTTCTCTGCCAGTCTCTCAAACCTAGTAAGATATACCTCCACATCATCACGAGGTGTCATTTTTCTCAAGGACCGTCTTACCGCCTTCTTTATAGCGGACAACGCCGGTGCCTTCACAACATTACTTCGGGACGCGGCACCGAAATCCTTTTTGGTGCTGTCATCTGCTCAACAAATAACCGGTTATTCTCCTGCTGCTGCTGCAGGAATTGCTGCCGGTCCTCCTGCATGCGCTGCTGGTGCTGCAGGCGCTGCTGCTCCATGCTCTGCTCCATGCTTCGCTGGGCCTGCACCAGGTACTCAACGAGTTCCTCCATACTGCCGGACTTATCTGTCTCAACCACGGCAGTTTTATGTTGCACATTAACTTGTGCCATTTGTTCAAACAGCGCCTCCATGCTGTCATCCATGCTGTCAGACTTCTCTGTCTTAACAACGGCAGTCTTCACTCAAGACATACACACTACACAGCTTTTTTCCACAGAAAATTCAGCCTTGCTGTGCAAACACTTTTTTTTTTTTTTTTTTCCTTTGCAAAGTCTATTAGGGCTACTGTCTCTTTAAGACTGCTCCACAAACTTTTCTTTTGCTGCTGCACATTCCACAGTCATTTCACAACAAGTTCAGCTTTGCTGTGCATACATTTTCTTTCTGCAGACCCTATCAGGGCCACTGTCTCTCCAAGACTGCTCCAAACAGACGTTTCTGCTGACACACACTTTTTTTTTTTTTTTTTTCTGTTGCTATTTCAATAGACTTCACCTTTAATGCTGTCTCTCGCCACTGTGCTGCATACACACTCCAGCACTAACTGTATCAGGCACTGCGCTGCCCCAGCATTCTCCGCCAATTGTAGCCTTTCCGGGGGTTTAGCTCTAGGATCGCTGTCTGGGTAGACAGAATGGCACGGAAACAGTTCATTCAGACAGCAGTTTGGTGAAAACTGGCCGCAACCAGTTTTATTAAAGTCCACAGCACACAGATAAAAACAAATCATAAACAGAAAACCTGGCTTGTCTAGCCACTAAATTACACTTAGATAGATGGCCCTCTCTATCCGGGACCCAGACTCTACCAGTCTGTGCCCAAAACAACACATATGATATATGTTACCAGTATGGAGTTTCACAGACACTCCTCTTTATGTCCGAAGGCAACTCCAATGTCCAGACTTGAGAGAGGTCACCTCCTATTCAGTCGCTATTCGCACGGATTCTCACTGCGACTACTCCTGTGTCCGGGGTACTTCCTGCACCCAGACTGAGATAGCTCACACTCTTAGAGACTGCTTTTTTGTGCCGGGACACCTCCCTGTGTCCGGGCTAAGGCAGCTCCCACACTCTTAGAGACACCTTCTGTGCCTGGACCCCTTGTCCAGACTGAATGAGCTCTCTGACTGTGCTCACAAGCACCTACTTCTGGCTTCCTAATCAACACCTGAGTGGATTCAGGTCTGAGCTGCAAGCGTGTACTGAATGGCAGGTGTAGTGACCTTTCTTTACCACCAGGTTTACAAAGCCACACATTTCGCTCATACCAGTCAGCAAGGTACTTAGGTGAAATATACACCTCATTCACCACATATTCCTTCACTGTCTCACAATATATATATATATATATATATATATATATATATTTATAGATAGATATATCTAAAGATTTATTTATTTATTTATTTTATACACTGCTCAAAAAAATAAGGGGAACACTCAAATAACACATCCTAGATCTGAATGAATGAAATTTTCTCATTGAATACTTTGCTCTGTACAAAGTTGAATGTGCTGACAACATAATCACACAAAAATCATCAATGGAAATCAAATTTATTAACCAGTGGAGGCCTGGATTTGGAGTCACAGACAAAATTAAAGTGGAATGTAATGTCCTTGAAACAAGTCAAAGTGATGCTCAGTAGTGTGTGTGGCCTCCACGTGCCTGTATGACCTCCCTGTGCCTGTATGACCTCCCTAAAAGGCCTGGGCATGCTCCTGATGTGGCGACAGTTGGTCTCCTGAGGGGTTTCCTCCCAGACCTGGACTAAAGCATCCGCCAACTCCTGGACAGTTTGTGGTGCAATGTGACGTTGGTGGATGGAGCGAGACATGAAGACATGATGTCCCAGATGTGGATTCAGGTCTGGGGAACGGGTGGGCCAGTCCATAGCTTCAATGCCTTCATCTTGCAGGAACTGCTGACAGACCAGCCACATGAGGTCTGGCATTGTCCTGCATTAGGAGGAACCCAGGGCCAACCGCACCAGCATATGGTCTCACAAGGGGTCTGAGGATCTCATCTCGGTACCTAATGGCAGTCAGGCTAGCTCTGATGAGCACATGGAGGGCTGTGCGGCCTTCCAAAGAAATGCCACCCCACACCATTACTGACCCACTGCCAAACCGGTCATGCTGAAGGATGTTGCAGGCAGCAGATCGCTCTACACGGTGTCTCCAGACTCTGTCACGTCTGTTACATGTTCTCAGTGTGAACCTGCTTTCATCTGTGAAGAGCACAGGGCGCCAGTGGCGAATTTGCCAATCCTGGTGTTCTGTGGCAAATGCCAAGCGTCCTGCACGGTGTTGGGCTGTGAGCACAACCCCCCATATATGGACGTTGGGCACTCAGACCATCCTCATGGAGTCGGTTTCTAACAGTTTGTGCAGACACATGCACATTTGTGGCCTGCTGGAGGTTATTTTGCAGGGTTCTGGCAGTGCTCCTCCTGTTCCTCCTTGCACAAAGGCAGAGGTAGCGGTCCTACTACTGGGTTGTTGCCCTCCTACGGCCCACTCCACGTCTCCTGGTGTACTGGCGTGTCTCCTGGTAGTGCCTCCAGCCTCTGGACACTACACTGACAGACACAGCAAACCTTCTTGACACAGCTCGCATTAATGTGCATTTCTTGATGAGCTGCACTACCTGAGCCACTTGTGTGGGTTGTACAGTCCGTCTCATGCTACCACGAGTGTGAAAGCACAACCAAGTTTCAGAAGTGACCAAAACATCAGCCAGAAAGCATTGGTACTGAGATGTGGTCTGTGGTCCCCACCTGCAGAACCATTCCTTTATTGAGTGTGTCTTGATAATTGCCAATAATTTCCATCTGTTGTCTATTCCATTTGAACAACAGCATATGAAATTGATTGTCAATAAGTGTTGCTTCCTAAGTGGACATTTTGATTTCACAGAAGTTTGATTTACTTGGAGTTATATTCTGTTGTTTAAGTGTTCCCTTTATTTTTTTGTGCAGTGTATACACACACTTAGTCAAAATTGTTGGTACCACTCCTTTAATGACAGAAAAACCTACAATGGTCACAGAAATAATTTGAATCTGTCTGACAAAAGTAATAATAAATCAAAAATCTATGAAAATGAACAAATGAAAGTCAGACATTGCTTTTCAACCATGCTTCCACAGAATTTAAAAAAAATAAATAAAACTCATGAAATGGGCATGGACAGAAATGATGGTACCCCTGAAAATAATGTGACAAAAGAGTCATGTTAAATCAAGGTTGTCAACTAATTAGCATCACAGGTGTCTACAATCTTGGAATCAGTGAGTGGGCCTGTATATCACTGTGCTGTTTGGTGATATGGTGATGGTGTTTATGTTATGATCTGCTACAAGCACTAAGGAAAGGTGGGAATTCTGTCCCTACAATAGGACTGAGCTGGATCCCTACGATGTAACGGGGAACCTGATCCTGCGACCAGACCCGCTAAAGTCCTCAGCTAGTCTGAACGAAGACCTATAGTTGCGAGGGAGGAATCCCTACAAGATCTAGGGACTGGGTGAAAAGGTGGACACCTCCTAACAGAAAGTGTAGCAGGGAAAATAAAACAGAAAACAAATACTAAGAGATACTAAGATCTAGCAAAACTGACAGAGTAAGGCACCTAAGCACCCGGCTAGCTTAAGAGTAGATAATACAATGAAGTCCAGCAAAGCCAGAAGGGCGGAGCCAGACTAAATAGGGTAAAAAGGTCATGTGACCAGCAAAGTGAAACAAAACCTAACAAGAGGGTTCTAACAGTACCCTCCCTTCTAAGAGGATCCTCCGGATCCCCTAGGACTTGGGCTTATCCGGAAACCTCTTGTGAAACGCTCTGACAAGTCTAGACACAGAAACATCATCCGCCCTCACCCATGAGTTATCCTCGGGTCCATAACCCTTCCAAGCGACGAGGTACTGTAAACTCCCTCTATACCGTCTAGAATTTAGGATGCGGGAAATCTCATATTGCCCGTCCTCCACCACCAGGGGAACAGTGGCCGAGACGTCTCCATCTGAGACCTCAGCTTTTTTCAAGAGAGAAACATGAAACACCGGATTAATCTTCCAGGAGGTGGGAAGCTCCAACTTAACAGCAGATTGGTTAATAACCTGAAGCACCTTAAAGGGCCCTACAAACTTGGGACCCAATTTCTTAGACGGAATCCTCAAGCGCAGATTCTTAGAGGACAACCAAACCATGTCACCAATAGCAAACAAAACCTCTTGTCGTTTTCTATCAAAATACACTTTGGATCTTTTGTTAGCCTCCTGAAGATTAACACGCACATCAGTCCAAACTCTCTCCAAAAGACCAGAAAAATTCTCCTCTTCAGGTACAGCCGATCCCAACTTGGAAATGACCCAAACGACGGATGTCTCCCAGTACAACAAAAAAAAGGCGAACAACCAGCAGAAGCGGATGTATGGTTGTTAAGAGCAAACTCAGCAAGTGGCAGAAACTCAGACCACCCCTCTTGATTATTAGTCACAAAACAACGCAAGAACTGCTCAACATCCTGGTTTTTCCTTTCTGTCTGGCCATTAGACTCCGGATGATATCCGGATGAAAACGACAAATGAACTCCCAACCTGTCACAAAAGGCGCGCCAAAAACGAGCCACAAACTGAGGTCCCCTATCGGAAACAATGTCAGTAGGAACACCATGTAGTCTGACTATTTCCTTGACAAAGGCCTTAGCGAGAGTCTTAGCGCAGGGCAGTTTGATGAAAGGAACCAAGTGACACATCTTGCTAAAACGGTCCACGACCACCCAGATGACAGTGAAACCCTCAGAGGGGGAAGGTCAGTAATAAAGTCCATAGCCAAATGTGTCCAAGGTGCACTAGGGACCTCCAGAGGGCAAAGCAACCCCGCAGCAGGAGTATGAGAAGACTTAGATCTAGCACACACATTGACGCACCCACTTAATGACTTCCTTCTGCCATCCTGGCCACCAAAAACTGCGACCCACAAGTCTCTTGGTCTCAGAGATTCCAGGATGACCTGCCAACCGAGAGTCATGACATTCATCAAACAAATCTCTCCTGAGAGTACCAGGCACAAACAACCTCCCATGCTGAGTGTTAGATGGGGCATTCTCCTGTGCTTTAAGAATCTCATCTTCCAGCACGGAGTCCAAAACAGCAATAACAACCCCCTCTTGCAAGATGTTTTCCTCCTCCTCCTCAGTACCCACCATAGGAGAAAAGCTGCGAGACAAAGCATCAGCTTTAACATTTTTAGTACCTGGGATGTAAGTAACGGTAAAATTAAACCGTGAGAAAAACAGTGCCCACCTAGCCTGACGGGCATTCAAGCGTTTGGCAGCATCAAGGTAGATCAGATTTTTATGATCGGTGAAGACTTGAACGGGAAATTCCGCTCCCTCCAAAAAATGACGCCAGTGTTCAAATGCGAGTTTAATTGCCAACAATTCCCGATTACCGATATCATAATTTAGTTCAGACTCAGAAAATTTCTTTGAAAAAAAAGCACAGGGATGTACTCCATCCGTCTTTGCCTGAGACAACACCGCGCCGACCCCCACAGAAGAAGCATCAACCTCAACCAAAAATGGTTTAGTCACATCAGGCTGCGTAAGGATGGGAGCAGAGCTGAACCTCTCCTTTAGCAACACAAAAGCCTCAATGGCCTCAGTAGTCCACTGAACCGCATCAGCACCTTTCCTGGTGAGATCGGTCAGAGGTTTGGCAATCACAGAAAAAATCTTTTATGAATTTTCTATAATAATTGGCGAACCCCAAAAACCTCTGTATTGATTTCACACCAATAGGTCTAGGCCATTCCTGCACAGCTTGCACTTTCACCGGGTCCATCTCAAAACCTTCACTGGAGACAATGTAGCCCAAAAAACTAAGTCTCTGTACAGCGAACTCACATTTTTCTAGTTTGGCAAAAAGTGAATTATCACTCAGTAACTGTAATACTTCACGCACACTCCTCCAATGAGACTCCAAATCCGGTGAATAAATCAAAATGTCATCCAAATACACAACCACACTTCTGCCAATCAAAGGTCTAAGGATATCATTAATAAGATTCTGAAAAAATGCCGGAGCACTGGAAAGTCCAAAAGGCATGACCAGATTCTCAAAATGACCCAGTGGAGTGTTAAACGCAGTCTTCCATTCATCCCCCTCCTTCATGCGCAACAAATTGTATGCCCCTCGAAGATCAATTTTCGAGAACCACTTGGCCCCCACTAACTGGTTAAACAAATCAGGAATCAATGGCAGTGGGTACGGATTGCGTACAGTAATCTTATTAATCTCACGAAAGTCTAGACAAGGCCTTAAACCGCCGTCCTTTTTTTTAACAAAAAAAAATCCAACCGCCACAGGAGACTTGGAAGGCCTAATGTGACCGGCGGCCAAACTTGTCTGTATGTATTCCTCCAAAGCCTTTCTCTTCAGGAATAGTCAAATTAAATAAACGACTTTTAGGAAGAGTCGCTCCAGGGACAAATTCAATTGCACAATCATAATCTCTATGAGGAGGCAATACCTGCGATTCCTTATCAGAAAAAACTTTCCAAAAATCCTGAATAGGTACATTTAACTCCCCCTTAACTACAGCAGCAATACTCCCGTTACAACACTTGTCATAACACTTAGGACTCCAGGACTTAATTTCATTGGTAGACCAATCCAGTACCGGATTGTGCAATTTTAACCAGGGTAACCCCAAAATCACCGGTGAGGGCAAATTATTCAAAACCACCAAATCCAAATTCTCTTGATGAACATGTGTCGACCCGCCACCACAATTGTGGGTTACCAGGGCAATGGGGTACTCAGAGCCGAGCCCATGGAAGTCTATGGGGTTGTCACAGGTAGCTGTGGCTCGGTCTGTGGCCCTGGCGGTCTGGCGTATGTTGGGGATATATTTACAGGGGATAGGTTTATATACAGTTCGTGACGCCACCTGTAGTCTTCTGGTAATTAGTACCAGCGCTGCTGTAGATCTCTGAGGGGATGGTGAGGCAGCTAGATGTCGGGTCCCCTACAGGTGGGACTGGTCCCTCAAAGTCTATGAAGTTAGTGAAGTCGGGTGCAGATAAATAACACAGTCTCACACGGTCAGCGTCTTTCCATACCTTTACTTGTAAGATGTTCAGGCAGGTCCCAGGGAGGCTGATCCAAGGAGAGTGTATCTTGAGACAGCAGCTGGACAAGTTAGGGGCCTCCTTTACTCCCAATACAATGAGTACAACCAGCCTGAAGCGTAGTTCCCTCAATAACTCCAGCTAATCCATAGCTGTACTGCCCAGTCAGATTTGTGTTAGGAGCCTTCCTGCGAGAGAGCTGAATTCTTATTTTGTCTGCGCCTGACTCAAAGTCTTCACTCCCCCTGACCCCCTTACGTACTGACTATAAGGGGCTTTTTGCCGCGACCAAAGGCCCGGAAAATTTCCCGGTTTTCTTACCACTAAACTTGAAGCTAATAGTGATCCCTTTTGGGCCCCCGTGACCGGTTTGCAAAGTGCCGGACTTCTTTTAAAAAACCCAAAAGCCCCTTTCCAAAAAATTTTCCCCTGTGCCTTTCGCCCCTTTTCCTCCTTTTAGCATAAGCACCACACTTGCATAAAGTCGGGTATTACTTCCTTTATTTTACTTTCCAAAGTTAGTTACAATTCCCATTTTCAATAGGCAGGGCACGTCTCTGAACCTTTCCCCTGTCCAAAACCGGTGACTGAATCTTTTTTGCAATAACTTCCCTTTTCCCATCCAGGCTAAAACCCCTTTCCCCTCTAAGCCCGGCAAATGACTGACTGACCCCCTTTCCCCAAAAGAAACTACACTACCCTAAAAGGGTTTTTTCTAGTGTATTTTGAGTGGGGAAAGGGAAAATTTTGCATTAAACTGCTGTCTCGCCACAAAACCTCCAGGGAAATGCTTTTGCCTAACACCAGGGCAAAACAT
>JARQOD010009286.1:0-32004 GCA_033576555.1 Oophaga sylvatica | reverse complement strand
GGCGAAAATTTTTAAAATTTTGCAATTTTCAAACTTTGAATTTTTATTCCCTTAAAACAGAGAAAAATGTCACACAAAATAGTTACTAAATAACATTTCCCACATGTCTACTTTACATCAGCACAATTTTGGAATCAAAATTTTTTTTTCTTAGGAAATTATAAGGGTTAAAAGTTGACCAGCGATTTCTCATTTTTACAACAAAATTTACAAAGCCATTTTTTTTAGGGACCACCTCATATTTGAAGTCACTTTGAGGGGTCTATCTAGCAGAAAATGCCCAAAAGTGACACCATTCTAAAAACTGCACCCCTCAAGGTACTCAAAACCACATTCAAGAAGTTTATTAACTCTTCAGGTGCTTCACAGGAGCTGAAGCAACGTGGAAGGAAAAAATGAATATTTAACTTTTTAGCCACAAAAATGATCTTTTACAAACTTTTTTTTTATTTTCACAAGGGTAAAAGAAGAAAATGGGCAGATAAAGTTGTTGTGCAATTTCTCCTGAGTACGCCAATACCCCATATGTGGGGGAAAACCACTGTTTGGGCGCACAGCAGAGCTCATAAGGGAAGGAGCGCCGTTTGACTTTTTCAAACTAAAATTGGCTGGAATTGAGATTGGACGCCATGTCACGTTTGGAGAGCCCCTGATGCGCCTAAACAGTGAAAACCCCCCACAAGTGACACCATTTTGGAAACTAGACCCCCTAAAGAACTTGTCTAGATCTGTTGTGAGCACTTTGAACCCCCAAGTGTTTCACAAAAGTTTATAATGCCTGGGTGTGAAAAAAAAAAAAAACAATTTTCCACAAAAATTATTTTTTAGTCCCAAATTTTTGATTTTTCCCAAGGAAATTGGACCCCAAAAGTTGTTGTCCAATTTGTCCTGAGTACGCTGATACCCAATATGTGGGGGGGAAACTGTTTTGGCGCATGGCAGGGCTTGGAAAGGAAGTAGTAACGTTTTGGAATGCAGACGTTGATGGGGTCATGTTCCATTTGCAGTGCCCCAGATGAGCCTAAACAGTAGAAACCCCCCACAAGTGACCACATTTTGGAAAATAGACCCCCTAAGAAACTTATCTAGAGCTTTGGTGAGCACTTTGAACCCCCAAGTGCTTCACACAAGTTTATAATGCCGGGCATAAAAATAAAAAATCCTATTTTTTTCCCACAAAAATTATCTTTTAGTCACTAATTTTTTATTTTCCCAAGGATAACAGGAGAAATTGGACCACAAAAGTTGTTGTCCAATTTGTCCTGAGTACGCTGATACCCCATATGTGGGGGGGACCACTGTTTGGGCGCACGGCAGAGCTCGGAATGGAAGGAGCACCATTTGACTTTTTCCAACCAAAATTGGCTGGAATTGAGATTGGACGCCATGTTGCATTTGGAGAGACCCTGAGATGCCTAAACAGTGGAAACCCCCCACAAGTGACCCCATTTGGGAAACTAGACCCCCTAAGGAACTTATCTAGATCTTTGGTGAGCAATTTGAACCCCAAAGTGCTTCACACAAGTTTATAACGTAAAGCCGTAAAATTAAAAAATCATATTTTTTCCACAAAAATGATCTTTTCACCCCAATTTTTATTTTCCCAAGGGTAACAAGACTCCAAAAGTTATTGAGCAATTTGTCCTGAGTACGCTGATACCCCATATGTGGGGGTAAACCACTGTTTGGGTGCATGGCAGAGCTTGGAAGGGAAGGAGCGCCGTTTGACTTTTTCAACGCAGAATTGGTTGGATGCCATGTCGTGTTTGGAGAGCTCCTGATCTGCCTAAACAGTGTAAACCCCTGACAAATGACACCATTTGGAAACAAGACCCCTCAAGGAACTTATCTAGATGTGTGGTGAGCACTTTGAACCCCAAGTGCTACACAGAAGTTTATAAAGTACAGCCGTAAAAATAAAAAAATATTTTTTTTTTACAAAAATTATTTTTTTCGCCCCAAATATTTTATTTTCACAAGGGTAACAGGAGAAATTGGACCCCAAAAGTTGTTTTCCAATTCATCCTGAGTACGCTGATACCCAATTTGTGGGAGAAAACTACTGTATGGGTACACGTTGGGGCTCGGAAGGGAAGTAGTGACGTTTTGGATTGCAGACTTTGATGGAATGGTCTGGGGGCGTCATGTCGCATTTGGAGAGCCCCTGATGCACCTAAACAGTGGAAACCCCCCACAAGTGACCCCATTTTGGAAAATAGACCCCACAAGGGACTTATCTAGATGTGTGGTGAGCACTTTGAACCCCGAAGTGCTTCACAGAAGTTTATAACGTACAGCTGTAAAAATAAAAAATATTTGTTTTTTTACAAAAATTATTTTTTTCGCCCCCAATATTTTATTTTCACAAGGGTAACAGGAGAAATTGGACCCCAAAAGTTGTTTTCCAATTCATCCTGAGTACGCTGATACCCAATTTGTGGGAGAAAACTACTGTATGGGTACACGTTGGGGCTCGGAAGGGAAGTAGTGACGTTTTGGATTGCAGACTTTGATGGAATGGTCTGGGGGCATCATGTCGCATTTGGAGAGACCCTGATGTGCCTAAACAGTGGAAAACCCCCACAAGTGACCCCATTTTGGAAAATAGACCCCACAAGGAACTTATATAGATGTGTGGTGAGCGCTATGAAGCCCCAAGTGCTTCACAGAAGTTTATAACGTACAGCCGTAAAACAAAAAAAATCATTTTTTTTTTTAAAAAAAAATCATTTTTTTTAAAAAAATGATATTTTCGACCCCAGTTTTTTATTTTCCCAAGGGTAACAGAAGAAATAGGACAAATTGCACAATAAAATTGCACAATAACTCTTGGGGTCCAGAGTACGCTGATACCCCATGTGGGAGTAAACTATTGTTTGGGCGCATGGCAGAGCTCAGAAGTGAAGGAGCACCGTTTGACTTTTTCAACGCAGAATTGGCTGGAATTGAGATCAGACGCCATGTTACATTTGGAGAGCCCCTCATGTGCCTAAACAGCAGAAACCCCCCAATTCTAACTCTAACCCTAACCCCAACACACCCCTAACCCTAGTCAACCCTAACCACAAACCTAACCCTAACACACCCCTAACCCTAATCCCAACCCTAACCCTAATCCTAACTTTAGCGCCAACCCTAACCCTAACTTTTGCCGCAACCCTAACCTTAACCCTAACCCTAATGGGAAAATGGAAATAAATACATATTTTAAATTTTATTATTTTTCCCTAACTAAGGGGGTGATAAAGTGGGGTTTGATTTACTATTTATAGCGGGTTTTTATGATTGGCAGCTGTCACGCTAAAAGACGCTTTTTATTGCAAAAAATAGTTTTTTGCATCTCCACATTTTGAGAGCTATAATTTTTGCATATTTTGGCCCACAGAGTCATGTGAGGTCTTATTTTTTGCGGTACGAGTTGACGTTTATATTGGTACCATATTTGAGCACGTGACATTTTTTGATCGCTTTTTATTTTGATTTTTGGGAGGTTAGAATGAACAAAAATAAGCAATTCATGAATTTCTTTTGGGGGAGGCGTTTATACCGTTCCGCGTGTGGTAAAATTGATAAAGCAGTTTTATTCTTCGGGTTAGTACGATTACGGCGATACCTAATTTATACAATTTTTTTATATTTTGGCGCTTTTATACAATAAAAACAATTTTAAATAAAAAATTATTATTTTTGCATCGCTTTATTCTGCGAGCTATAACTTTTTTATTTTTTCGCTGATGATGTTGTATGGTGGCTTGTTTTTTGCGGGACAAGATGACGTTTTCAGCGGTACCATGATTATTTATATCGGTCTTTTTGATCGCGTGTTATTCTACTTTTTGTTCAGCGGTATGATGATAAAGCACTGATTTTTTGCTTTGTTTTTTTGTTTTTTTTTTAAGCGGTTCACAAAAGGGGTTAACTAGTGGGACAGTTTTATAGGGGGGGTCGTTATGGACGCAGCGATACCAAATATGTGTACTTTTATTGTTTTATTTTTTTTATTTACAGGAAGAAATGAATTTATTGGGGAATATTTTATTTTTTTTTTTATTTATTTTGGATTTTTTTTTTACACATGTTTATTTTTATTTTTTTAACTTTTTTACTTTGTCCCAGGGTGGGACATCACTGTAAAATGTGAGATCGCTGGTCTCACAGTGTGCACAGCACACTGTGAGACCAGCGATCTCACAGGCAGCGCTGCAGGCTTCTCAGTGCCTGCTCTCAGCAGGCACTGAGGAAGCCGCCTCCCTCCAGGACCCCGG
This sequence comes from Oophaga sylvatica, assembly GCA_033576555.1. Lineage (NCBI taxonomy): Eukaryota > Metazoa > Chordata > Amphibia > Anura > Dendrobatidae > Oophaga > Oophaga sylvatica. Next base: position 27,739 of record JARQOD010009286.1, on the reverse strand, counting down.
CACCATCTTGGTTCCGGATCCTGGGAGGGAGGAAGCCCTCAGAACAGCGCGATCACATCGCGCTGTTCTGAGGGTCTCAGGGGAGCTCGCAGGGAGCCCCCTACCTGCGCGATGCTCCCCTGTGCCCCGGGTACACCGCGATCATGTTTGATTGCGGTGTGCCAGGGGTTAATGTGCCGGGAGCGGTCCGTGACCGCTCCTGGCACACAGTCCCGGGTGTCAGCTGTGATATTCAGCTGACACCCGGCGGCGATTAGCTGCGCTCACCCGGGAGCGCAGCTGATCGCCTATGACGTACTATCCCGTCCATGGGCAGAATGGCACGGGTTTCATGGACGGGATAGTACGTCGGATGTCAGAGAGGGGTTAAACTTCATTTGTTTGCAACTTACTCAAAGTTGAGTGCAGAGTTTATTTTTTAGCCCAAGGTATAGGTAACAGTTGGCTGTACAGTCATGGCCAAAAGTTTTGAGAATGACACAAATATTATATTTTTACATGATCTGCTGCCCTCTGGTTTTTATGTGTGTTTGACAGATGTTTTTATCACAGACAGAAATATAATTGCAAACATATGAGTAACAAAAGCTTATATTGACAGTTAGAATAAGTTAATGCAGCAAGTCAATATTTGCAGTGTTGACCCTTCTTCTTCAGGACCTCTGCAATTCTCCCTGGCATGCTCTCAATCAACTTCTGGACCAAATCCTGACTGATAGCAGTCCATTCTTGCACAATCAATGCTTTCATTTTGTCAGAATTTTTAGGTTTTTGTTTGTCCACCCGTCTCTTGATGATTGACCAAAAGTTCTCAATTGGATTACGATCTGGGGAGTTTCCAGGCCATGGACCCAAAATCTCTATGTTTTGTTCCCTGAGCCATTTAGTTATCGCCTTTGCTTTATGGCAAGGTGCTCCGTCATGCTGGAAAAGGCATTGTTGATCACCAAACTGCTCTTGGAGGGTTGGGAGAAGTTGCTTTTGGAGGACATTCTGGTACCATTCTTTATTCAAGGCTGTGTTTTTAGGCAAGACTGTGAGAGAGCCGATTCCCTTGGCTGAGAAGCAACCCCACATATGAATGGTTTCAGGATGCTTAACAGTTGGCATGAGACAAGACTGGTGGTAGCGCTCACCTTGTCTTCTCCGAATGAGGCGTTTTCCTGATGTCCCAAACAATCGAAAAGAGGATTCATCAGAGAAAATAACTTTACCCCAGTCCTCAGCAGTCCACTGCCTGTGCCTTTTGCAGAATATCAGTCTGTCCATGATGTTTTTTCTGGAGAGAAGTGGCTTCTTTGTTGCCCTCCTTGAGACCAGGCCTTGCTCCAAGAGTCTCTGCCTCACGGTGCGTGCAGATGCACTCACACCTGCCTGCTGCCATTCCTGAGCAAGCTCTGCACTGCTGGTAGCCCGATCCCGCAGCTGAAACACTTTTAAGAGATGGTCCTGGTGCTTGCTGGTCTTTCTTGGGCGCCCTGGAGCCTTTTTGGCAACAATGGAGCCTCCCTCCTTGAAGTTCTTGATGATGCGATAGATTGTTGACTGAGGTGCAATCTTTCTAGCTGCGATACTCTTCCCTGTTAGGCCATTTTTGTGCATTGCAATGATGACTGCACGTGTTTCTTTAGAGATAACCATGGTTAACAGAAGAGAAACAATGATGCCAAGCACCAGCCTCCTTTTAAAGTGTCCAGTGGTCTCATTCTTACTTAATCATGACAGATTGATCTCCAGCCATGTCCTCATCAACACCCACACCTGTGTTAATGGAGCAATCACTGAAAAGAGGTTAGCTGGTCCTTTTAAGGCAGGGCTGCAATGATGTTAAAATGTGTTTTGGGGATAAAGTTCATTTTCTAGACAAATATTGACTTTGCAAGTAATTGCTGTTAAGCTGATCACTCTTTATAACAGGGGTCTCAAACTCAATTTACCCGGGGGCCGCTGGAGGTAGAATCTGGGTGAGGCTTGGCCGCATCAGGTTTTCCACAAGAAAAGCTCTTACAAAACAGGCGGAAATAGGCTATCACGACTAAATGAATTATTCTTAATATGTTACAATACTAGGATCTGAGGATTTTCTGTTTCGAGGTCAAGAGCTCTCTGATGCGATGTTGCTGCCTGTCTCGCTTCCTTCCTCTTTTGACACTGCAGTGTGGTGGACAAGAAAACATTAACTGGTTATCAGCAAGAAGTCATTCCCCCCAGCGCTCATTCTCCCCATTGCTTTTTCCCCATCACCCCATCGTTGCTTTTCCCCATCACTCCCATCATTGCTTTTTCCCCAGCATTGCTTTTCCCCATCACACCCATCATTGCTTTTTCCGCATCATTGCTTTTCCCATCACTTCCATCATTGCTTTTCCCCCATCACTCCCATCATTGCTTTTCCCCATCACTGTTTTTCCCCATCATTCCCATCATTGCTTTTCCCATCACTGTTTTTCCACATTGCTTTTCCCAATTACTCCCATCATTGCTTATCCCCATTACTCCCACATTGCTTTTCCCCATCATTGCTTTTCTCCATTACTCCCACATTGCTTTTCCCCATTACTCCCACATTGCTTTTCCCCATTACTCCCACATTGCTTTTCCCCATCACTGTTTTTCCACATTACTCCCACATTGCTTTTCCCCATCATTGCTTTTCCCCACTACTCCCACATTGCTTTTCCCCATTACTCCCACATTGCTTTTCTCCATTACTCCCACATTGCTTTTCCCCATCACTGTTTTTCCACATTACTCCCACATTGCTTTTCCCCATTACTCCCACATTGCTTTTCCCCATCAGTTTGTCCCCATTGCTTTTCCCCATCACTGCTTTTTCCCCATCACTCTCCTGCACACACACACACACCACCTCTCACCTGTCCGCAGCATCACTGGAGCCCGCACTTCCTCACTCTGACACAGCAGGCCGCTGAATGATGACGTCATTCAGCGGCGCTGGTCTCTGTGTCAGAGACAGGAAGCGCGGGCGGCGGCAGCAGCAGGAGATGAGGTGAGCATGCCCGGGACATCTTTCTGTGGTATCGCTCATTAAGCTTATGAATATGGGCGGCACGCCTATGAGAGGAGTGGCGTCCATATTCATGACCTTAATGAGCGGTACTACCAGTGACTGGGATTTCACATGCGGTGTTTCTCGCATGTGAGATCCCAGCTGAGGGCCGCAAAATACCGTACCGAGGGCCCATGAGGTGAGGGCCGCAAACTCGTGTCCCGAGGGCCGCAGTTGGCCCGCGGGCCGCGAGTTTGAGACCCCTGCTTTATAACATTCTGGAGTATATGCAAATTACCATTAGAAAAAGTGAAGCAGTAGACTTTGTAAAAATTAATACTTGTGTCATTCTCAAAACTTTTGTCCATGACTGTAGGCATTCAACCCTCCTCCTCCTCCTCCTCCAGAAGCGAAAGCTCATCGACAGAGCGTAGTCGCACGAGCACTCCATCCGCAACTGCCAGTGTTCCACACGAGGTGTCCCACTATCGAACAGCTAGTGGTAAGCATCAGCAGGCTATTTTAAAGATGATGTCTTTGGGCGACAACAGACACACCGCGGAGGTACTGGCCGACTACTTGCAGTGAGAAACTGAGTCATGGCTGGGCAGTCTACATATTGAGCCAGGCAAGGTAGTCAGTAGTGTTGAGCGATACTGCTCGATATCTAAAAATATCGGATCGGAATGGTATCGCCGATATCACTAAATATCGGCGATATCCGATTCCGATACCGGAAGTCCCATGTAAGTCTATGGGAACAAAATATCGCAACTAAAAAAAACCTTTATTTCCTTGTCAACACTAAATATACACACATAGAATACATATATATATATATATATATATATACATGTCATTGTGACATATATATATATATACACATATATGTATAGTTTATACACTTCTACATAATAAAATATCCTCTGATTCAATTGCCGGGTAAAGCCGGCTTCTGTGAAAAGACAGAAGCACCCGACATGAAATGACACTTGGTGTACATAGGGTTAACCATGTCTTTTCATGTCGTTCGCAATCTGATTTGCACAAACAATTACATCAGTCTATGTGTGCAAAATTTCACACCTGTAGGGGTTAATTAAAGGTGTAAATTAGTTGTAAAAAAAACGGACTTTTTTGCTACGAATTTACACCTTTAATTAACCCCTACAGGTGTGAAATTTTGCACACATAGACTGATGTAATTGTTTGTGCAAATCAGATAGCAAAGGACATGAAAAGACATGGTTAACCCTATGTACACCAAGTGTCATTTCATGTCGGGTTCTGCATTTTCACAAAAGCCGTCAATTGAATTAGCGGCTATTATACTATGTAGAAGTGTATAAACTATAAATATAAATATATATATATATGTGTCACAAATTCAATGACATGTATATATATATATATATATATATATATATATGAGGTGTAAAATTGTTTAAAAAAATGCGTGGGCTCCCGCCCTATTTTCGCAACCAGACAGACAAAGCCAGCGAATGGGGGCAGATAATAATAGCCCAGAGAGGGACCATTATTTTTGGCCCCCCCTGGCTACTAACATCTGCCCCCAGACACCCCAGAAAAGACAAATCTATAATTAGATTCGCCCTTTCTGGCACTTTGCCCGTCTATTCCCATTGCCCTGTAGCGGTGGCGAATGGGTTAATATGGGGTTAAAGCCACATTGCAATTGAAAGGTGACCTTAAGCCAGGTTAATAATTGAGAGCTGTCAATTAGACAACTATCAATTATTAATCCTATTGCATGAAATAAAAATAAAACACACACACTTTAATTAAAAATCATTTTAATGAAATAAAGACACATGTTTTTGACCATCTTTTATTTGACTGCAAAAACCATTTCCTGTAATAAAAATAAAATAAAAAAGCAAAATTATTCTTACCTATCCCATGCACAGTCAGGTCCCACGGTGTAATCCTTCAGAAAGGGTTAATGTTTACTGCAGGGACCGCAGCTAATGCTGCAGCCTCACAGTAAACCCCCAAATGAATGAGTTCCTCTCCTGGCTGACAGGAGAGGAAGTGGAAAGCTTAATTGATTGCTTTCCACTTTCACTTCAGGTCAGCCAGGGACACAATCAGTGACGTCAGAGGGAACTGATTAACAAAAATAGGGGTTCCCTTCGAATAAAAAATGGCGTGGGGTCCCCCCTATTTTTGTTAACCATCCTGATGAAGCAGACCGCTGAGGCCTGGATTTTCAGGCTGTTAAGGAGCCAAGATCCATGGACCTTGCCAGCCTGATAATACCAGGCCACAGCAGTCTGCATATCTTGGCTGATTAACAAAAATAGGGGATCCCCTCGAAAAAAATTGGCGTGGGGTCCCCCCTATTTTTGTTAACCAGCCAGATGAAGGAGACCGCTGAGGCCTGGATTTTCAGGCTGTTAAGGAGCCAAGATCCATGGACCTTGCCATCCTGATAATACCAGGCCACAGCAGTCTGCATATCTTGGTTGATTAACAAAAATAGGGGATCCCCTCGAAAATAATTGGCGTGGGGTCCCCCCTATTTTTGTTAACCAGCCAGATGAAGCAGACCGCTGAGGCCTGGATTTTCAGGCTGTTAAGGAACCAAGATCCATGGACCTTGCCAGCCTGATAATACCAGGCCACAGCAGTCTGCATATCTTGGCTGATTAACAAAAATAGGGGATCCCCTCGAAAAAAATTGGCGTGGGGTCCCCCCTATTTTTGTTAACCAGCCAGATGAAGCAGACCGCTGAGGCCTGGTTTTTCAGGCTGGTAAGGATCCAATATCCATGGACCTTGCAAGCCTGATAATACCAGGCCACAGCAGTCTGCTTAGCTTGGCTGGTTAACAAAAATAGGGGATCCCCTCGAAAAAAAAACGGCGTAGGGGTCCCCCTATTTTTGTTAACCAGCCAAGTAAAATGCAGACTGCTGCGGCATGGTATTAAAAGACTGTCAAGGCCCATGGATTTTGGCCCTCAACAGCCTGATAATACCAGGCTACAGCAGCCCCACATTTGGCGCATCAAAAGATGTGCCAATTGTGGCACTTTACCCGCTCTTCCCACTGCCCTGTAGCGGTGGCAAGTGGGGTAATAAGGGGTTAATGTCACCGTTGATTGCACGGTGACAATAAGCCCGGTTAATAATGGAGAGGTGTCAATAAGACACCGATCCATTATTAATCCCAAAGTTATTAAATGTACAGTATAAAAAAAAGACAAAGCAAGAAAAAAGTCTTTTAATGAAATAAAAGAGACAACACAGTTTTCATTTCTTTTATTATACTCTCATTCCTGCGACGCCATCGATCTCCTGTAAAAAAAGAAAAAAAACAAACCAACAGTATACCACCTGTCCGACGCAGTCCATAGTAACGACAGTCCCACGACGATCCAGCTCTGCTACATCGCAATGACAGGCAGAGCCTGTCATCGCGACGCAGCACAGCTGATTACCTGCTTCCCCGGCGGTGACGTCATCGGACTGACTGCTTTACGGCCGGGATTACCCAGCAGTCACTGCAGTTATCGCGAGAAACTGCATGTGACTGCCGGGGAAAGATGATGGCGGCCATGAAGCAGTCCAGCCCGTGACCGCCGGAGATCTTCTGCCAGGTAAGTGCCGCTGACTCCTGACAGACCCGACCGACGGACACTGACAGTGACAGTGACAATCCCGATTCCGGTATCCGATAAGACGAAAATATCGGAACTAAGTATCGAAAGGCCGATAGAGCTAATATCGGCCGATACCCGATACTTGCGGTATCGTATCGCTCAACACTAGTAGTCAGTGATAACGGTCGTAATTTTGTGGCGGCCATAGCCTTGGCAAAACTCAGACACATACCTAGCCTGGCTCACACCTTGAACCTGGTGGTGCAGAGCTTCATAAATAATTATCTGGATTTACCAGCCCTGCTCCATAAGGTGCGAAGACTGTGCTCGCACATCCGTCGCTCGCCCGTAGACTCCAGTTGAATGCAGAGGCTGCAGCGATCGCTTCACCTCCCCAAGCATCGCCTAATCATATACGTTGCAACAAGGTGGACCTCCACCACGCACATGGTTGAGAGGCTGTGTGAACAGAGGCAGGCTGTAATGCATTTGTGGGAGGATACACGGGCAGGCAGTTTGAGGGCAGATATCGAGTTGTCGGGTGTGCAGTGGTCAAAGCTGAAAGACCTCTGTAAAGTCCTTCAGTGTTTTGAGGAATGCACACGGCTGGTAAGCGCATACGACGCCATCATAAGCATGAGCATCCCACTTATGCGTCTGCTCATGCAAATTTTGACGCACATTAAGGATCAGGCGTCTGCAGCGGAGGAGGAGGAGGAGGGAAGCCTTGATGAAAATCAGGCATTGTCTGCTCAGGGAACTGTCCTGGATGAAGTTGTAGAAGAAGAGGAGGAGGATGAGGGGGATGATTATTTTGGGGAGGAGGATGCTTCTCAGGGGCCAGCGAAAATGTTGGCTTGCCAAAGTCAGGTACAGGGTTTGTGTGTGACTGGAGGGATGTGGATTTGGCAGAAAGTGCTCCTCCACCCACCACTGGCAGTGCATCATTGACACCTAGAACATTGGCCCACATGTGTGATTATGTCTTGCAGATCCTAAAAAGGGACCCCCGCATTGCCAAAATTATGAAGGATGACGATTACTGGTTGGCCAGCATCCTCGATCCAAGTTATAAAGGTAAATTACAGAACATCATGCCACAGGAGAACCTAGAACTAATATTGGCAAACAAACAAGCAACTCTGGTTAGGCTGGAGTCACACACAACGTCTAAAAAATCGGACCGTTTTAGTCGGTCGATAATCGGATTAAAATTTAATGAATATTGATGCGACTGGCATCCGATTTTTAGTAGTTGATGCGATTTTGTTGCATGTACGCTTACGTTTCACATCTGATTACCCAGCGACTACCGTTTTTTAGTGGCATCATAGCAAAATGGACATTTAACGGTTTTGAGGCCTGCAAATAATTTGAATAATGAGCCAGACCCATATTTAAGCGTGGTTTGACTGTTCTTACCCTCCCAACGTTGCCGTGGAGTGTTTGGCTTCTTATTGGTTCCTGTTGTGTTGCTGCTAAGTTACAATTATGAGTGACAGACTAATGTTTAATAGAACTGAGCGTCTGCTGTACTATTGGCTGCTATCCAGAAGTTTTGGGGAGTCATACCCTGTAGTTGTTTCTCACAGAATCCGCAGAAGGATGTGAGTGCATCCCCTTGTGATGCGAAGGATCAGCAAAGGGCATTTTGAGCGCCTGTATTCGACACTGCGTAGGAATCCAGACAAGTTTTTTGCCTATTGTCGCATGAGTGTTGCCACCTTTGATATTTTGCTTGACATATTGCGCCCTGGAATCACCTTTCAGAACACCAGGATGCGTCCTTCAATTTCTGCTGAGGAAAGGCTTCTTCTAACATTACGGTATGTGTGTCAAAGATATGTTGATGATGTTTTCCAGAATTGAACAACTTTCACATTGTTCTTACTTTGTTCATCTTAACATACTGTTCCCAATGACATTATTACCTTTTGCCCTTTTCCCTATATGCTTGTGTGTAGCAGTCATAATGGTTTGTAAGTCATAACATTAAGTGAATGGGTGAGTAAACAAATGTCCACTGTTTAAATTTGGTTAATGCAGTGCTTGTATTTTGTTTGTCTGATGTGTACATGTTTGTTGTTGTTTGTGTATTGCAGGTTCCTTTCCACTGGACTCTCATACGCTGCTCTGCATTTAGAGTTTTTAATAGGGAAATCCACCATTTCTGGAATAGTCAGCTCTACTTGTGGACAAATTTGGTCAAGACTAAATAAAGAGGTGATGCCAGAGCCCAAAATGGAAGATTGGTTGAGGATTGCACGTGGATTTCAAGAAAGCTGTAATTTTCCACACTGTATTGGAGCCTTGGACGGCAAGCACATACGTGTGCGTAAGCCGCCGAACTCAGGGACCCAATTCTACAATTATAAGCAATATTTTTCTATAGTTTTGTTGGCTTTGGTCGACAGTAACTACCGCTTCATAATTGTAGACATTGGGGCCTATGGAAGGACTGGAGACTCCAGAGTCTTCAATTCTTCCATTATGGGTCGGCGGCTACGCAATAACCAATTGGACTTACCACCACCATGTCAACTTCCACAGTCAAATATGGATGCAGTGCCATATGTTGTAGTAGCGGATGAGGCCTTCCAATTAACTCGTCATGTTATGAGGCCATATCCTCGTCGCAATCTGAACCATCGGCGACGCATATTTAATTATCGCCTTTCTCGTGCACGACGCCTGGTGGAGTGCACATTTGGTATTCTTACAGCCAAATGGCGTGTCCTACAATCAGCCATTCAGCTAAGTGATTCAAATGTTAATCTTGTAGTGCAAGCATGTGTGGTACTACATAATTTTACTAGAATGCATGAATGCTCATCAGCTGATATGCCTGACCTTCAGTCTGATAATATCACGAGGCCTATGAGACCAGTCATCCATCCTCGTCGTCCCCCTTCTGGACTCAAAGTCCATGACTTATTGACCAATTATTTTGTTTCCCCTGCTGGTGCTATTCCTTGGCAAGAGGAGGCCATAGCTATGTAGTGTGTTTTATGTTATATGATACCATAAACTTACTTGTGATTCATCAATTCATGGAAGACTGTAATTCTTTTATGTCCACTTTACCCTACTTTAGACAGGACATAACATATAAGAATAATCACAGACAACCAATGGCACTTCAATAATTTTACTCATTAGTGTATTTTTTGGAGACTTTTAGTGGCTGATATGTTTTGTAAACCGGACCAACATGTCCAAAGATAACAATAAAATATTTATAACATTGTCAATATGAAAACAAAAAAATATAGAACTTAAATAGAAAAAAAGATTATTACAGCTACAATTGATGGTAGCTTGGTGGTGGTGAGGATGGAGGGCCAGGTTGTGTGTTAGGCCTTCCACTATCTGCAACCTGTGTTTGACCCTGAGCTGGTGCAGAACCTAACGTACCAGCTGGGTTACTGGGTGCATCCTGATGGCCTTGTGGGTAGGGGTACATAGGGAATTGATGCTCATAGTCATATTGATATGACTGAGCAGTAACAGAATGACCCCCAATATGCCCATGTCTAACATATCCATGTTGTGGCCAGCCAACAACATTAGGTATGTTAGAGTGGGCATATTGTGCATGGCCACTCTGTCCCATGGCTTGGAGCTGGGTAGCTCCGTAGTATGAAGGAGCTGCAGTATTATGAGGAGGAGGTTGGGTTCTGTTGGACACAAGGAGGAGGTGGAGGAGGAGGATGATGATGAGGAGGAGGATCAGAGGCTGAAGCAGATTGTGAGGGCTGGGGTCCAAACAACCTGAAGACATTTTCAGGACCAACCTGCCATCTTTCAAGATAATCTAGTAGGTTGCTTGGATCATTAGGCGCTGTTCCAGCATCCACAACAATCTGCAGTCCGCCTCTGATCCGCAGTCTGTGCTGTCTTGGAATAGCCCGGAGGTAACGGGCCAGACTGCGGGAAAATGCCTCCTCTCCATCATCATTTGCTACACTGGACAAATAGTCCAGAACTCCTTGGTCCACCTGCCTCCTTGTCACAGAACCCACTCCTTCTCGTCGCCGCCTACCTCGCCTTGTGCGTTGGGAAGGAGGAGGAGACACATCCTGAGGCCTATTAGGGCTGCTGCTCTGAGGTAGGTCCTCATGTTCCGGCTGCTGGCTTTGTGACTCCTCAGCTCCTGCAGCTGCTGGTGGTGCTGCTTGGGTGGAACCACATGCTGCAGAGGAAGGGCCTGCCTCCTCTGCCCCATCACCAACGGGGTCTATAACCACTTCGGAGTCCGACCCCGTCTCCCTCTCAGTTAGGTTAGACTCCGTCCTAGAAAGGAAATAAATAAAATCATTTAAAAGGCAGCAAATAACAAAGTTTTCCATGAAAGTGGTTCAACAGACATGCACTTACGGTCGCAGATCCATCACAGGCGCAAGGAAGTTGAGGCGATCAAAATATAGGTACTTCCTCTTCTTAGAAGCTGAAGCCCCACTACGATCCCTCATCTGCCTCTCCCTTCGGTAGCAGTCCCGACAGCTGCGCCACCGCCTTGTCACATCTGTCACTACAAATTTAATAACAGCATAACGGTTATTATGACTGATATGTATTTATGAACCAAAAAAAAACCATCTGTAACACTGAACATTTAAATAGTGGTCATGTGTGATGGGATTTAGAATATTAAAAGACATCAACATACAACCAGAAGTGTCCATGGTATAAGCACTAAGATACATTTACAAAACTGCTTGGCCCTTTACAAAACGCCTCAATAAATTTGAATTTTAGGACCTAGACACTACATCTGAGGTGAAGGGGAGTAAAAAATGTTGTAGTCAATAAATGCCGAAGCATCGATGATATTTTAATATACATGGATATTGTTTGTGAACACACATATCAATGTGTAGTTCTAAATATGAAGAGTTAGATAATGCTGCATTTTAAATATCATTTAAACACATATGCCTACATTATTAGTTTGTTCAGAACTAGAGTTGAGCGATACTTTCCGATATCCAAAAGTATCGGAATCGGAATGGTATCGCCGATACCATTAAAATATCGGCGATACCCGATACCGATACCGGAAATCCAATGTAAGTCTATGGGAACAAAATATCGTAATTAAAAAAACCTCTTTCTTTCCTTGTAAACACTAAATATACACACATAGAATACATATATATATATATATATACATGTCATTGTGACATATATATATATATACATATATTTATAGTTTATACACTTCTACATAGTAAAATAGCCTCTGATTCAATTGCCGGGTAAAGCCGGCTTTTGTGAAAAGACAGAAGCACCCGACATGAAATGACACTTGGTTTACATAGAGTTAACCATGTCTTTTCATGTAGTTTGATATCTGATTTGCAGAAACAATTACATGAGTGTAAGTGTGCAAAATTTCACACCTGTAGGGGTTAATTAAAGGTATAAATTCGTTGTAAAAAAACAGACTTTTTTGCTACGAATTTACACCTTTAATTAACCCCTACAGGTGTGAAATTTTGCACACTTACACTCCTGTAATTGTTTGTGCAAATCAGATATCAAACTACATGAAAAGACATGGTTAACTCTATGTAAACCAAGTGTCATTTCATCTCGGGTTCTGCATTTTCACAAAAGCCGGCAATTGAATTAGCGGCTATTATACTATGTAGAAGTGTATGAACTATAAATATATATATATATATATATATATATATATATGTGTCACAAACTCAATGACATGTATATATATATATGAGGTGTAAAATTGCTGAAAAAAAATGCGTGGGCTCCCGCCCTATTTTCGCAACCAGACAGACAAAGCCAGTGAGTGGGGGCAGATAATAATAGCCAGAGAGGGACCATTATTTTTGCCCCCCCCGGCTACTAACATCTGCCCCAGACACCCCAGAAAGGGCAAATCTCTAATTAGATTTGCCCTTTCTGGCACTTTGCCCGTCTATTCCCATTGCCCTGTAGCGGTGGCGAATGGGTTAATAAGGGGTTAAAATGACCTTGCAATTGAAACGTCACTTTAAGCCAGGTTAATAATTGAGAGCTGTCAATTAGACAACTATCAATTATTAATCCTATTGTATGAAAGAAAAATCAAACACACACACTTTAATAAAAAGAAGTTTAATGAAATAATCACAGTTTTTGACCATATTTTATTTACCTGCTAAAACCATTTCCTGTAATAAAAATAAAATAATAAAGCAAAATTATTCTTACCAATCCGATGCACAGTCAGGTCCCACGGTGTAATCCTTCAGAAAGGGTTAATGTTTACTGCAGGGACCGCAGCTAATGCTGCAGCCTCACAGTAAACCCTCAAATGAATGAGCTCCTCTCCTGGCTGACAGGAGAGGAAGTGGAAAGCTTAATTGATTGCTTTCCACTTTCACTTCAGGTCAGCCAGGGACACCATCAGTGACGTCAGAGGGAACTGATTAACAAAAATAGGGGTTCCCTTCAAAAAAAAAAGGCGTGGGGTCCCCCCTATTTTTGTTAACCATCCTGATGAAGCAGACCGCTGAGGCCTGGATTTTCAGGCTGTTAAGGAGCCAAGATCCATGGACCTTGCCAGCCTGATAATACCAGGCCACAGCAGTCTGCATATCTTGACTGATTAACAAAAATAGGGGATCCCCTCGAAAAAAATTAGCGTAGGGTCCCCCCTATTTTTGTTAACCAGCCAGATGAAGCAGACCGCTGAGGCCTGGTTTTTCAGGCTGGTAAGGATCCAATATCCATGGACCTTGCAAGCCTGATAATACCAGGCCACAGCAGTCTGCTTAGCTTGGCTGGTTAACAAAAATAGGGGATCCCCTCGAAAAAAAAACGGCGTGGGGATCCCCCCTATTTTTGTTAACCAGCCAAGTAAAATGCAGACTGCTGCGGCCTGGTATTAAAAGACTGTCAAGGCCCATGGATTTTGGCCCTCAACAGCCTGATAATACCAGGCTACAGCAGCCCCACATTTGGCGCATCAAAAGATGTGCCAATTGTGGCACTTTACCTGGCTCTTCCCACTGCCCTGTAGCGGTGGCAAGTGGGGTAATAAGGGGTTAATGTCACCGTTGATTGCACGGTGACAATAAGCCCGGTTAATAATGGAGAGGCGTCAATAAGACACCGATCCATTATTAATCCCAAAGTTTTTAAATGTTTAAAAAAAAGACACAGCAAGAAAAAAGTCTTTTAATGAAATAAAAGAGACAACACAGTTTTCATTTCTTTTATTACACTCTCATTCCTGCGACGCCATCGATCTCCTGTAAAAAAAGAAAAAAAACAAACCAACAGTATACCACCTGTCCGACGCAGTCCATAGTAACGAGTGTCCCACGACGATCCAGCTCTGCTACATCGGAATGCCAGGCAGAGCCTGACATCCCGGCGCAGCACAGCTGATTACCTGCTTCTCTCGGCGGTGACGTCATCAGACTGCTTTACGGCCGCGATTACCCAGCAGTCACTGCAGTTATCGCGAGAAAACTGCATGTGACCGCCAGGGAGAAGAGGATGGCGGCCATCAAGCAGTCCGGGATGTGACCGCCGGAGATCTTCTGCCAGGTAAGTGCCGCTGACTCCTGACAGACCCGACCGACGGACACTGACAGTGACATTCCGATTTCGGTATCCGATATGACGAAAATATCGGTACTCGGAATCGGAATTCCGATACAGCCAATATCGGCCGATACCCGATATTTGCAGTATCGGAATGCTCAATCCTATTCAGAACATTTAAAAAAAAAAAAAAAAAAAAGATCAGTTACATGTCGTACTTACTAATACGCTCTTGGTCCTCCCTTGATCTCTGCTCATAGTCTGGGAAAATGTGTTCACATATTCTTCGCCATGCAGCCTCTTTGCGCGTCCGATTACTGTAATTGGGATCGCGCTGGTCCCACAATTCAGGCCTCTCCTGCACCAAAACTATGAGGAGTTCCACATTGATGAGGGTAGATGCCATGTTTCTGGACTCCGTGTAGGCGTTCTTCCTGTTTTTTTTTTAAGATGTGCTTAGCTAATTAGCATGTAAAGGCTTCCTGAGAATTTCAAAGGCAGTTTCCTGTCACCTGGAAAAGTTGTGTGATTTCATCGCAACTCACACGTGCGGTCCGTTTGTAATCCCACTTTTCATCGCACTCATAGACTTGCATTGGCGATAGTAGACCCACAATCGGTGACAATCGCAGCATGCTGCGATTGCACTCGCACGTTTAAATCGGACCACAAAAAATCGGATGCTGGGACCTACTCCATTGATTAATATTGGTTCGACTGCAAAGCGATATTTCATCGCTTTCTAGTGGTACGATTTAGTCGCCAGTGTGACCTCAGCCTAAACCATTTGTTAGGCTACTTTCACACTTGCGTTTTTTTTGCGCAGCGCATCTTGCGCTATCGGACGCATGCGCAATGTTCCCCTATCTTTAACATGGTGGGCGCAGGGTCTAGCGCTTGCACGCGTTCATGTGCGTTTGTCGTGCACTGCGCATTTTCCCGGTGTGCGCCCATACGCGCTAGATGCTACATGTTGCATTTTTTTTTTCGGTCAACTGCTTTAAAAAAACGCGTGCGCACGTGTGTGCATGCTATGCGCAAAAAATAACATTGCAGTCTATGGGGGCGCTGGCGTGCGCATGGCTTTGCGCTTGTCAGTGCTTTTGCACGCACGCGATTTTTCTGTAAATAATGGAGCCAGAGATGATGGAGACAGACAGAGATGATGGAGACAGAGATGATGGAGACAGACAGAGATGATGGAGACAGAGATGATGGAGACCGAGATGATGGAGACAGAGATGATGGAGACAAACAGAGATGATGGAGACAGAGATGATGGAGACAGACAGAGATGATGGAGACAGAGATGATGGAGACAGACAGAGAAGATGGAGACAGACAGGGATGATGGAGACAGAGATGATGGAGACAGACAGAGATGATGGAGACAGAGATGATGGAGACAGACAGAGATGATGGAGACAGACAGAGATGATGGAGACAGAGATGATGGAGACAGACAGAGATGATGGAGACAGAGATGATGGAGACAGACAGAGATGATGGAGACAGAGATGATGGAGACAGACAGAGATGATGGAGACAGAGATGATGGAGACAGACAGATGATGGAGACAGAGATGATGGAGACAGACAGAGATGATGGAGACAGAGATGATGGAGACAGACAGAGATGATGGAGACAGAGATGATGGAGACAGACAGAGATGATGGAGACAGACAGAGATGATGGAGACAGAGATGATGGAGACAGACAGAGATGATGGAGACAGAGATGATGGAGACAGACAGAGATGATGGAGACAGACAGAGATGATGGAGACAGAGATGATGGAGACAGACAGAGATGATGGAGACAGAGATGATGGAGACAGACAGAGATGATGGAGACAGACAGAGATGATGGAGACAGAGATGATGGAGACAGACAGAGATGATGGAGACAGACAGAGATGATGGAGACAGAGATGATGGAGACAGACAGAGATGATGGAGACAGAGATGATGGAGACAGACAGAGATGATGGAGACAGACAGAGATGATGGAGACAGAGATGATGGAGACAGACAGAGATGATGGAGACAGAGATGATGGAGACAGACAGAGATGATGGAGACAGACAGAGATGATGGAGACAGAGATGATGGAGACAGAGATGATGGAGACAGACAGAGATGATGGAGACAGAGATGATGGAGACAGACAGAGATGATGGAGACAGAGATGATGGAGACAGACAGATGATGGAGACAGAGATGATGGAGACAGACAGAGATGATGGAGACAGAGATGATGGAGACAGACAGAGATGATGGAGACAGACAGAGATGATGGAGACAGAGATGATGGAGACAGACAGAGATGATGGAGACAGAGATGATGGAGACAGACAGAGATGATGGAGACAGAGATGATGGAGACAGACAGAGATGATGGAGACAGACAGAGATGATGGAGACAGAGATGATGGAGACAGACAGAGATGATGGAGACAGAGATGATGGAGACAGACAGAGATGATGGAGACAGAGATGATGGAGACAGACAGATGATGGAGACAGAGATGATGGAGACAGACAGAGATGATGGAGACAGAGATGATGGAGACAGACAGAGATGATGGAGACAGAGATGATGGAGACAGACAGAGATGATGGAGACAGAGATGATGGAGACAGACAGAGATGATGGAGACAGACAGAGATGATGGAGACAGACAGAGATGATAGAAATGTGACACATAGACAACGCATGCGCCAAAAAAACACAAACGCATGCAAAAACGCATGAAATCGCAGACAAACGCTGCGTTTTTTTGTCGAAATGCGCATGCTGATGCCAATAAAAATCGCAGCGTTTACAAGCGTTTGCATGTGTTTTTTTAAAGCGCTTCATGTGCGCTCGAAACGCAGCGCAAAAAAAACGCAAGTGTGAAAGTGGCCTTAGAGGCATTCACAGCACACAGCAGCGGCGCAGGTTCTACCACGAGCCGTACTGGGCCAAATGGAAGAGGTGTTCGTGGTGCACACAGCCGAAGTAGAGTTGGAGACAGGGATTTCATGACCATGATGTGGACTGATTTCTTGAGTAACGCTCACACGACTGGTAATACTGAATTGATTGCAACAGACAGAAGACAGCAGTTGTCAACTATGGTTCAAAATTACCTTTCCTCCCCTATCGATGATCTCCCTCACAGTTCATTCCCCTTTGACTACTGGGCCTGTATACTGGACACCTGGCCTGAATTGGCACAATATGCCTTACAGGAGCTCGCTTGCCCTACTGGTAGTGTGCTATCAGAAAGAGTCTTCAGTGCTGTTGGATCAATCCTGACAGAAAGAAGGACCCGGCTGTCGACATAAAATGTAGGTGATCTCACCTTCATTAAAATGAACCATGCCTGGGTTTCAAAGGATTTTGTACCACCTTACCCTGATGACACATAGATTGCCAGCAAAATGGCTCGCTTTGTCCTCCTCTTCCTCCGACTTCTCCAATTCCTCCATTTGCAGCTGCTGAACGTCCAGCCTACACCTCAACATATGCCAATTTTTCCACCTCCCTAACTGGGCTGTACCCCCCCAGGGCCAGCGTCAGTACCTGGCGCACCCGGGCAAGTGTCGGGGCCCTTAACAGGTGGGGGGGCCCACTCGCCGTCAGAGACACCGACGTACTATGAGTGGCCCTGGGCCAATGCCAGCGCCCACGAGTGGGCCCCCCTGCTTGCTCAGGGCCCCAGCACTTGCAATACTTACCTATCCCTGCTCCACCGCTGTGACGTCTTCCGCGTTTCCTGACAGTGACACTCAGGTCAGAGAGCACGATGACATCACGTCTGTGTGCCCTCTGCCTGAACAGTCACAGTGCAGAGAGCTGGAAGATAGCGACGCTGAGGAGTCCAGAGTAGAGCAGTGCTCAGTGAGGAGAGGTATTTCATTTTTTTTAATGTTTGGGGCAATATATGGGGAGCATTATTATACACTGTAGAATTATATATGGGGCCCATCCTACACTTGAGCATCATAGATAGGGCCCATTATACACTGGAGCATTAGATATGGGGCCCATCATACACTGGAGCATTATAAATGGGGCCTATCATACACTGGAGCATCATATACGGGGTCCATTATACATTGGAGCATCATATGGGGCCCATTATATATGGAGCACTATATAGGCCCATCATACACTGGAGCATCATCCATGGGGCACATCATATGCTGGAGCATCATATGGGGTCCATTATATGTGGCGCATAATATGGGGCACATTATATATGGAGCATCACATGGAGCCCATGATATATGGAGCATTATATATGGGGACCA
The DNA here is from genome assembly GCA_033576555.1 of Oophaga sylvatica. Classification (NCBI taxonomy): domain Eukaryota; kingdom Metazoa; phylum Chordata; class Amphibia; order Anura; family Dendrobatidae; genus Oophaga; species Oophaga sylvatica. The sequence goes on along the minus strand of JARQOD010009286.1, from coordinate 9,250 downwards.
TTATATTTGGAGCATTATATGGGGCTCATCATACACTAGAGCATCATATATGGGGTCCATCATATACTAGAGCATCATATGGGGTTCATTATTTATGGGGCATCATATAGGGCCCTTTATATATGGAGCATCATATGGAGCACATATGGGGCCTATTCTGTATGGAGCATTATATGGAGCCCGTTCTGTATGGAGCAATATATGGGGCCCATCATATACTGTATGGAGCTTTATATGTGACTTATTATACTGTATGGAGCATTAAGTAGGTGTTAGGGTCTGCGGAACGCACCTAATAAATAATGTAGAGAGGTGCGTTCGCAGCCCGGGGTCCACTGTTCAGGCAGAGCCTGCTGCTAGTAAGATGGCATAAGTAGTGAACTCTGTTATCCCGCAGAGTCGCTAAAATAAACGCCGTAGCGCGCTATGGCAGTTAGTGCGAACTCTGTTAATCCACAGAGCTGCTAGCGGGAATGCCACAGCGCTATATGGCGATAAGGGCGAACTCACTTAGCTTCAGTGAGCCGCAAAGTAAAACGCTAGGGCGCTGACTAGCGTTTTAAAGTGATCCCTGTTGCATCACAGAGCCGCTGAGAAACCCTACTGTGTACCAAGCATTACCGAGCACGCTCGCTCCTCACTAATAATGACCTAAAACATACAGCTAAAAAACCCAAGAATGGCTAAGAGGAAAACATTGGACTATTCTGAAGTGGCCTTCTATGAGCCCTGACCTAAATCCTATTGAGCATCTTTGGAAAGAGCTGAAACATGCTGTTAGGGACTGCGGAACGCACCAAATAAATATAAATAATATATGCATTCGCAGTCCGGGGTCCACCCTGCAGGCAGAGTCTGCTGCTATTAAGATGACAGGATATGGCGATATAAGCGAGCTCTGCTACTTCACAGAGTCGCAGACATAGACGTTGTGGCACTATATGGCGGTATGAGCGAACTCTGTTACACCATAGAGTCGCTAAGGTAGAGACGCACAGATAGAGACTGTGTCTTGTTAACACCACAGGGGTACACAGATAACTGCTGTGCGGATAGCAGTCCGTGGTCATGCAGTCATCAACGCAAACAAGCAACTCCTCACCGGAGTAGCCGGTATTCTAGAGGCTATTTCAGCCAAGCCCTGAACACGTGCATACAAAACTCCTCACCGGAGGTGCCAGTATTCTAGGGGCTTATTTCAGCTGAGCCCTAACCACATGCGTGCATGATCATACTGGCGCAAAGCGCATAACACAATTGATACTAGCGCATGGCCGTGCGGCCAGGCAACCCTTGTATAGCAGCAACTACAAGACCTTCCAGAAAAGGACCAATAAGAAACTGTTCCAGAACACAAGCAGTTTCAGGACCTTCCTGGCGGACTAATGCAAGTTGCTGCAGTACCTGAGCATGTGACCCTTGGTCTCCAATGGAAGACCTTGCCCTGGGCATGCTCAGAAGGGGAAAAGCAGGACTTAATCCCACAGACGTTTGCTGGCCGCAGACCAGTATTGGTTACAAAGACAGAACCTGGAAAGGCAGCAGTAACCCTTTGTACCGTATCAGGCTGTGCAAGACGCTGGGACCGACGTCTCTGCTGAGGAGGCTCCACTGCGGCCGGGGATGGATGGGGGACCACAGCGGGAATGGCTCGAGATTCCCCCTGTGCAGAAGCGGGTACTCGACCTCTAACACATGCCGTCTGGAAAAGGCAACCTTCAAACACGAGAAAACTGTAGCAGTTTGCTCTTGAGGAGTGGGCCGAAATACCTGTTGAGAGGTGCATAATTCTCATTGTCAGTTACAGGAATCGTTTGATTGCAGTGATTGCCTTAAAAGGTTGTGCAACAAAATATTAAGTTAAGGGTACCATCATTTCTGTCCAGGTTTATTTCATGAGTTTTTTTTTTTTAATTCTGTGTAATCATGGTTGAAAAGCAATGTCTGACTTTCATTTGTTCATTTTCATACATTCTTGATTTATTATTACTTTTGTCAGATTCAAGTTATTTCTGTGACCATTGTAGGTTTTTCTGTCATTAAACGAGGGGTACCAACAATTTTGACCATGTGTATATATATATATATATATATATATATATATATATATATATATATATATATATATACATATATACTGTATATATACTGTATATACACTGCTCAAAAACATAAAGGGAGCACTCAAATAACACATCCTAGATCTGAATGAATGAAATATTCTCATTGAATACTTTGTTCTGTACAAAGTTGAATGTGCTGACAACCAAATCACACAGAAATCATCAATGGAAATCAAATTTATTAACCAATGGAGGCCTGGATTTGGAGTCACCCACAAAATTAAAGTGGAATGTAATGTCCTTAAAACAAGTCAAAATGAGGCTCAGTATTGTGTGTGGCCTCCACGTGCCTGTATGACCTCCCTACAACGCCTGGGCATGCTTTTGATGAGGCGGCGGATGGTCTCCTGAGGGATCTCCTCCCACACCAGGACTAAAGCATCCGCCAACTCCTGGACAGTCTGTGGTGCAACGTGACATTGGTGGATGGAGCGAGACATGATGTCCCAGATGTGCTTAATCAGATTCAGGTCTGGGGAACGGGCGGGCCAGTCCATAGCTTCAATGCCTTCATCTTGCAGAAACTGCTGACACACTCCAGCCACATGGGTTCTGGCATTGTCCTGCATTAGGAGGAACCCAGGGCCAACTGCACCAGCATATGGTCTCACAAGGGGTCTGAGGATCTCATCTCGGTACCTAATGGCAGTCAGGCTACCTCTGGAGAGCACATGGAGGGCTGTGCGGCCCTCCAAAGAAATGCCACCCCACACCATTACTGACTCACTGCCAAACCGGTCATGCTGAAGGATGTTGCAGGCAGCAGATCGCTCTTCACGGCATCTCCAGACTGTCACGTCTGTCACATATGCTCAGTGTGAACTTGCTTTCATCTGTGAAGAGCACAGGGCGCCATTGGCGAATTTGCCAATCCTGGTATTCTGTGGGAAATGCACAGTGTTGGGCTGTGCTCACAGTCCCCATCTGTGGACGTCGGGCACTTAGACCATCCTCATGGAGTCGGTTTCTAACTGTTTGTGCAGACACGTGCACATTTGTGGCCTGCTGGAGGTCATTTTGCAGGGCACTGGCAGTGCTCCTCCTGTTCCTCCTTGCACAAAGGCGGAGGTACCGGTTCTGCTGCTGGGTTGTTGCCCTCCTACGGCCCCCTCCACATCTCCTGGTGTACTGGCCTGTCTCCTGATAGCACCTCCAGCCTATGGACACTACACTGACAGACATAGCAAACCTTTTTGCTGTTTCACAGCTTCTGAATCCACACTTTTGCAGTAGAAAACTTCACAGAGCAGGCTGCATGGGATAACAAGCTTTTACTTCTAACAACATGAGGTAAAGGAAAAATGCACAGTCATTTCAGCATTGCATCAGGAAACAGGAACAAAATGAAAGTGAAACTACAAGTGAGACTATTTCTTATACAAGACATTAAGCAAGGAAACGTTACACAACATCGTCATCTACTGTCAGGTCAGCATAAAGTCCTCCTTTTACTTATAATAAGTCCCAATCTGTTGCATATGCCAACACCCTTTCTCAACAATAAGGACTTATTTAATCAAACCCAACTTTTTTATTAGTCTCTGATGTTTTTCAGCATTCAACACCTTGGTCCTGATGATCTCTCAAGAAATGATACTTCACATCAATATGCTTGGTTCTTGGATTGACTCTTTCCATCTGAGCAAGAACAAGACATCATTGATCGTCCTCTTTTAGTTTTGTTGGTTCCAACTGTGGTTGTCCTAGGTCTGTTAGCAATTGTCTTAACCAAAGCACTTCTTGACTTGCATGTGCTGCTGCAACATATTCTGCTTCTGTTGAAGATAGTGTCACAATTGACTGTTTCTTACGTGTCCAACTTATTGGTCCACCTGAGAGAAAAAAAATATGTCCACTGGTAGATCTTCTGTCAGTTGGATCTCCAGCCAAATCTGCATCAACATATCCTGTTAAAATGCAATTATCACCTGTGGGTAATTTCAGCTTAACATTGCTAGTTCCTTTCAAATAACGTATTACTCTCTTCACGGCATTGCAGTCATGGCCAAAAGTTTTGAGAATGACACAAATATTATATTTTCACATTATCTGCTGCCCTCTGGTTTTTATGTGTGTGTTTGACAGATGTTTTTATCACAGACAGAAATATAATTGCAAACATATGAGTAACAAAAGCTTATATTGACAGTTAGAATGAGTTAATGCAGCAAGTCAATATTTGCAGTGTTGACCCTTCTCCTTCAGGACCTCTGCAATTCTCCCTGGCATGCTCTCAATCAACTTCTGGACCAAATCCTGACTGATAGCAGTCCATTCTTGCACAATCAATGCTTTCATTTTGTCAGAATTTTTAGGCTTTTGTTTGTCCCCCCGTCTCTTGATGATTGACCACAAGTTCTCAATGGGATTAAGATCTGGGGAGTTTCCAGGCCATGGACCCAAAATCTCTATGTTTTGTTCCCTGAGCCATTTAGTTATCACCTTTGCTTTATGGCAAGGTGCTCCATCATGCTGGAAAAGGCATTGTTGATCGCCAAACTGCTCTTGCAGGGTTGGGAGAAGTTGCTCTTGGAGGACATTCTGGTACCATTCTTTATTCATGGCTGTGTTTTTAGGCAAGACTGTGAGAGAGCCGATTTCCTTGGCTGAGAAGCAACCCCACACATGAATGGTTTCAGGATGCTTAACAGTTGGCATGAGACAAGACTGGTGGTAGCGCTCACCTTGTCTTCTCCGAATGAGGCGTTTTCCTGATGTCCCAAACAATTGAAAAGGGGATTCATCAGAGAAAATAACTTTACCCCAGTCCTCAGCAGTCCACTGCCTTTACCTTTTGCAGAATATCAGTCTGTCCATGATGTTTTTTCTGGAGAGAAGTGGCTTCTTTGCTGCCCTCCTTGAGACCAGGCCTTGCTCCAAGAGTCTCCGCCTCACAGTGCAGCTGGTCCTTTTAAGGCAGGGCTGCAATGATGTTGAAATGTGTTTTGGGGGATTAAGTTCATTTTCTAGCCAAATATTGACTTTGCAAGTAATTGCTGTTAAGCTGATCACTCTTTATAACATTCTGGAGTATATGCAAATTGCCATTAGAAAAAGTGAAGCAGTAGACTTTGTAAAAATTAATATTTGTGTCATTCTCAAAACTTTTGGCCATGGCTGTACAATCAGCTTTATTTGGTTTTTATACCTTTCTACTCAGAATTCCTACTGTTGCTGCGATGTCTGGTCTTGTAACAGTCGCTAGATACAGTAGTTTTTCTATTGCTGTTCTGTATTCTTCATTGTTTGGTAGCATATTTTCTTCACTGTTCATCTATTTGAGATAATTAGTTTCCATTGGAGACTTTACTGTTTTTGCATCCTTTAGTCCAAATTTTTCTGTTATGTCTTGAATCATGTGATTTTGATTCAGTAGGAAACCTCCGTCTTCTTCTCTTTCTATCTGTATTCATAGGTACTGTTTCACATTTCCAAAGTCTTTGATTTCAAAATTTTGTTTCAGGATTTTTAGAATGTTTTCTTTATCCCTTTCTTGTTTAAAACAAATCAAAATGTCGTCTACATATATGAGTACATAAATCCATCTATTACTCCGCCTTTTTGTGTACAAGCATGGATCAGCATTGCTTCTTTGAAATTTTTCATTTGTTAGTAGTGCTGAGCGATACTGCCAGATATCCTAAAATATCGGATCGGATTGGATCGGCCCGATACTCAAAAAGTATCGGGTATCGCCGATCCGATACCGGAAACCCAATGCAAGTCAATGGGACAGAAATATCGGAACTAAAAAAACCTCTTTCTTTCCTTGTAAACACTAGATATACACACATAGAATACATATATATATATATATATACATATATATATATATACATGTCATTGTGACATATATATATACATATATTTATAGTTCATACACTTCTACATAGTAAATTAGCCTCTGATTCAATTGTCGGGTAATGCCGGCTTTTGTGAAAATACAGAACCACTCGACATGAAATGACACATGGTTTACATAGAGTTAACCATGTCTTTTCATGTAGTTTGATATATGGTTTTCACAAACAATTACATGAGTGTATGTGTACAAAATTTGACACATGTAGGGGTTAATTAAAGGTGTAAATTCGTTGTAAAAAAACATATTTTTTGCTACGAATTTACACCTTTAATTAACCCCTACATGCGTCAAATTTTGCACACATACACTCATGTAATTTTTAGTGAAAACAATATATAAAACTACATGAAATGACATGGTTAACTCTATGTAAACCATGTGTCATTTCATGTCGAGTTCTGTATTTTCACAAAAGCCGGCAATTGAATTAGCGGCTATTATACTATGTAGAAGTGTATGAACTATAAATATAAATATATATATATGTGTCACAAATTCAATGACATGTATATATATATATATATATATATATATATGAGGTGTAAAATTGTTGAAAAAAAATGTGTGGGCTCCCGCCCTATTTTCTCAACCAGACAGACAAAGCCAGCTAGTGGGGGCAGATAATAATAGCCCAGAGAGGGACCATTATTTTTGGCCCCCCCCCTGGCTACTAACATCTGCCCCCAGACACCCCAGAAAAGGCAAATCTATAATTAGATTCGCCCTTTCTGGCACTTTGCCCGTCTATTCCCATTGCCCTGTAGCTGTGGCGAATGGGTTAAAAAGGGGTTAAAGCCACCTTGCTATTGGAAGGTGAGTTTAAGCCAGGTTAATGATTGAGAGCTGTCAATTAGACAACTATCAATTATTAATCCTATTGTATGAAATAAAAATAAAACACACACTTTAATTAAAAATCATTTTAATGAAATAAACACACAGTTTTTGACAAGGTTTTATTTTAGTGCCATTCCTTGCGAAGCCCTTGTTCACCTGTAATAAAAATAAAATAATAAAGCAACATTATTCTTACCTATCCGATGTTCAGTCAGGTCCCCCAATGTAATCCTTCTGAAAGGGTTAATGTTTACTGCAGAGACCGCAGCTAATGCTGACAGTTTCACAGTAAACCCCCGACTGAATCATCTCCTCTCCTGGCTGACAGGAGAGGAAGTGGTTAGCATAATTGATTGCTTCCCACTTTCACTTCAGGTCAGCCAGGGACACCCACAGCATCAGTGACGTCAGAGGGAATCCCGGCTGACCTGAAGTGAACTGATTAACAAAAATAGGGGATCCCCTCTAAAAAAAAAAAGGCGTGGGGTCCCCCCTATTTTTGTTAACCAGCCTGATAAAGCAGACTACTGAGGCCTGGTTTCTCAGGCTGTTAAGGAGCCAATATCCATGGACCTTGCAAGCCTGATAATACCAGGCCACAGCAGTCTGCTTATCTTGGCTGGTTAACAAAAATAGGGGATCCCCTCGAAAAAAAATGGCATGGGGTCCCCCCTATTTTTGTTAACCAGCCAGATGAAGCAGACTGCTGAGGCCTGGTTTTTAAGGCTGGTAAGGATCCAATATCCATGGACCTTGCAAGCCTGATAATACCAGGCCACAGCAGTCTGCTTAGCTTGGCTGGTTAACAAAAATAGGGGATCCCCTCGAAAAAAAATGGCTTGGGGATCCCCCTATTTTTGTTTACCAGCCAAGTAAAATGCAGACTGCTGCGACCTGGTATTAAAAGACTGTCAAGGCCCATGGATTTTGGCCCTCAACAGCCTAAAAATACCAGGCTGCAGCAGCCCCATAAATGGCGCATCCAAAGAAGCGCCAATTGTGGCACTTTACCCGGCTCTTCCCACTTGCCCTGTAGCGGTGGCAAGCGGGGTAATAAGGGTTAATGTCACCTTTGATTGATCGGTGACTATAAGCCCGGTTAATAATGGAGAGGCGTCAATAAGACACTGATCCATTATTAATCATAGTTTGAAAATTTTTAAAAAAAAACAGCCAGAATAAAGTCTTTTAATGAAATAAAACACCACACAGTTTTCATTATTTTTATTCCACGCTCATCCTGCGACGCCATCGTTCTCCTGTAAAAAAACAAAAATAACAAACCAACACAAATACTCCCTGTCCGACGCAGTCCAAAATCACGAGTGTCCCACGACGAGTCCAGCTCTGCTACATCTGGATGACACGCTGAGCCTGACATCCACATAGAGCAGAGCTGCTTACCATTGTGGCTTCCCCAGCGGTGACGTCATCCGGATTGGTTTACGGCCAGCTGTCGCGAGAGTACAGCTGGCCGAGATTAAACAGTACCCGGCAGTCACTGCAGTTATCGCGAGATTCTGCACGAGACCACCAGGGACAGGGTAATGGCGGCCATCCAGGAGGACGTGACCACCGGGGAAGGGGATCTTCTGCCAGGTAAGTGCTGACTCTGCTGAGTCCTGACACCTGACAAACCCGACCGACACTGACAGTGACAGTTTAGGGAAGTTCCTGTGTCACGTACTTTGTTCTGTGACACAGGAACTCCATAGACTTTGTCGGAAAACTCCGATTCCGGTATCCGATATGACAAAAATATCGGAACTCTGAATCGGAATCCGATACAGCAAATATCGGCCGATACCCGATATTTGCAGTATCGGAATGCTCAACACTATTTGTTAGTACTTCCGTGATTTTGTCATTTCACGCTTTAGCTGCTTGCTTTAAACCATATATGCTTTTCTGTAGTTTACAAACTTTGTTTGGATTTCTTTCATCTTTGAATCCTGGAGGTTGTTCCATGTAAATGTCTTCTGTTAAATCTCCATTCAAAAAAGCTGTCTTTACATCCAGATGTCTTAAGGCACTGTCACACTTAGCGATCGCACTAGCGATCACGACAACGACATGACCTGGCGAGATCGCTAGTGCGATCGCTATGTGGTCGCTAGTTAGCTTCCAAACACATCTCATCAGCGATCTGTATAACGACCTCTGAAGTCGTTGGAAAACCTAGTCCCACCTGCGACGCTGGTAAAGTCATTCATAAATAGTGTCACGCTCAGCGATTCAGGCTCACCAGCGGGACACCAACGACCAAAAAACGGCTCAGAACGTTCATAAGCGATCAACGACATCTCAGCAGGGGCCACATCGCTGCTACATGTCACACACAGCTAAGTCGCTAACGAGATCGCTACTGCGTCATAAATCGTGACGCAGTAGCGATCTCGTTAGCGATCTCGCTTAGTGTGACAGT
>JARQOD010009285.1:0-32022 GCA_033576555.1 Oophaga sylvatica | reverse complement strand
GGGGATTTGGGCTATTGGGGGTTTATGCTGCCTAGGGGGGTTTTAGGGCCCCTATGGGGGATTATGCTGGTATTGGGGACTATGCGGCTCGGGGGGATTAGCGGCTTTTGGGTTATGCTGCTATTGGGGGATTATGCTCCCTAGGGGGGATTATGCTGGCAAATTGGGGGGATTATGAGCTATGGGGATTTGCTGCCTATGGGGATTTGCTGCAAATTGGGGACCTATTCCCTATTGGGGACCTATGTGCCTATTGGGGACCTAGCTGTAAATTTGGGGGACCTAGCGCCTATTGGGGATATGCTGCCTTTTGGGGACCTACTATATGCTCCCTATTGAGGACATATGCGCCTTTTGGGGGATCTATGCTGCTTATTGAGGACATATGGCCTTTTGGGGATCAATGTCTTTTGGGGCACCAAGGCCTATGGGGACATCTACCTGCCTATTGGGGACTCTTGCCCCAAACCCCAGTCGACCTGAGCTAAAAGAAAGGGTTGCGCCAAATATGTGCATGATGAGATAAATTATTAATTGGCGGGCTGCGTGAGGGGGTAGTGCGGGCTGTATGTTGTGTGGGGCAGTTTTTTTGCTGGTATATTTTTTGTACGCTGTTAATTTTGGTATTTACAAATAGCAATTTTGGAATCCCTAGCAAAAAGATATAAAAAGAGAAAAATTGCTTCACTTGTGACAAATATGGAACCGAACATTGACCATCTCATTAGCCAAAAGCAGGCCCATAGTTCCCACTGAAATACCAGTAAGTTTGTTGATTTTTAACTTTACTTGTTCTTTATTTTAAGTATTGTATTTGTTCCTGTTTATTTTTATTTTTTTTACTTTAAAATAAGAGTGTAGTATATGGTGTATACAGGGTCATACACATCGTGTGCTGTTATGTTTTGGTAGCTGAGGAGAGCAGGCAAAACGGCAATACACCAGAGAGGTTGGAATCTACTGGATTGCAGTACCCTGACTAACCACCACAACTAAAGGCAGCCGTGGAGCGTACCTACGTTGGTCCTAGACTCCTCATCACAGCCTGAGAAGCTAACTACACCTAAAGAGAGAAAGAGGAAAGCTATTTGTCCCGGAGCAGATCCCCAAAGAACATAGGAAGCCCCAAACATGTAATGGCGGTTAGACAAGAGGAAATACAGACACAGACAGAAAATAGTATGAGCAAACGTTGGGGCCCAATCTGCCTAGATAGAAACGGATAGGAAGGACACTTACTGCAATCCAAAAAAAAACCTAAAAAAAGCCAACGCTACTAATTGCAAAAACACCTGAGATCACACGACCTCTACCACCTAAATTAGTTCTCTGGTGTAACAAAACTCAGCCGCAGCCACTGAAAAAATTGGAAAAGGCAAATGAAACAAACAACAGTGGCTCCAGAGGAACTGAGAGGGGCCCAAGCCCCCCGGGGAGGGGAACCTGGCCAACCTCACAGAAATGCAGAGAAAAATGCAAATGGCAAGCACAAAAACAAAAACAGAAAATATCTTATCTGAGAGCAGGAGAAGAGCAAAACTCAGCAAGCTTCCAAGTGAACCAGGAAACAACGTTAAGACAGGAACAATTGATCACCGGCAACCATGATGGGGGGAAACCTCCCTTATATCCAGCCAGTCTGTAATTCCTGATTGCCAATCCTCATTGAATGGTTCAGTACTGTTTGTAACCACCAGAGGGAGCTTCTGCTCAGAATTCATTTCTAAAACATTCATAACAGTGTGCGGTATATAGAGTGTAGTATATGGTGTACACAGGGTCATACACATCGTGTGCGGTATATAGAGTGTAGTATATGGTGTATACAGGGTCATACACATCGTGTGCGGTATATAGAGTGTAGTATATGGTGTATACAGGGTCATACACATTGTGTGCGGTATATAGAGTGTAGTATATGGTGTATACAGGCTCATACACATCGTGTGCGGTATATAGAGTGTAGTATATGGTGTATACAGAGTCATACACATCGTGTGCGGTATATAGAGTGTAGTATATGGTGTATACAGGGTCATACACATCGTGTGCGGTATATAGAGTGTAGTATATGGTGTATACAGGTCATACACATTGTGTGCGATATATAGAGTGTATATACATTGCTGTATTATACTTTTCATATACAGGTTTATAATGCCTCTTATTCTTTGTATAGAGGTGAGTGTGCCATGTATAATATATGGTATATACAGCGTAGTGTCACATACACTGCTGTATTATACAATATACAACAGTTCTAATGCTCCGTACCTAATATGCAGAATAATGTACAGTGTATAAGTGTATATGATGTAACCTGTATAAGATGTGACATTGGCTTGCCCCCCCTAGTTTTGATCCTGGGTACGCCCATAAGCGTAGCCGCGCGTGTACGAGGTGTACGGAGCGTAGCCGTGCGTGTACAGGGTGTATGGAGTGGAGCCGTGCATGTACAGGGTGTACGGAGCGGAGCGTGCGTGTACAGGGTGTACGGAGCGGAGCCGTGCGTGTACGAGGTGTACGAAGCGGAGCAGAGCGTGTACGAGGTTTACGGAGCGGAGCCGCGTGTATACGAGGTGTACGGAGCTCAGCCGCGTGTGTACGAGGTGTATGGAGCGCAGCCGCGTGTGTACGAGGTGTCCGGAGCGCAGCCGCGTGTGTACGAGGTGTACGGAGCGCAGCCGCATGTGTACGGAGCGCAGCCGCGTGTGTACGAGGTGTACGGAGCGCAGCCGCGTGTGTACGAGGTGTACGGTGCGCAGCCGCATGTGTATGAGGTGTACGGAGTGCAGCCGCGTGTGTACGGAGCGCAGCCGCGTGTGTCCGAGGTGTACGGAGCGCAGCCGCGCGTGTACGAGGTGTATGGAGCTAGCCGTGCGTGTACAGGGTGTACGGAGCGGAGCAGTGTTTGTACGAGGTGTACGGAGCGGAGCAGTGTGTGTACGAGGTGTACGGAGCGTAGCCGAGCGTGCGCTAGGTGTACGCAGCGTAGCCGAGGGTGTAGGAGGTGTACGGAGCGTAGCCGAACGTGTTGGAGGTGTACGGAGCGTAGCCGAGCGTGTAGGAGGTGTACGGAGCGGAGCCGTGCGTGTAGAAGTGTGTAGCCCAGCTGCGCTTGGTGCCACATGTACCCTGGAGGATGCATAGAAGGTAAACCCACAAATATACCCGATATTCATTCACACCTTCACATTTCCCTGGAGCCACCAGAGGGAGCCCTTGGAGAGTATGCATATATATAAGGGTTGTGGAGACGACAGCAGTAGAGTAGAGTAGAGTTGGAGTGAGAGAGCAGTCAGTCAGATGAAGGCAGTCTAGCTGAGAGTTGGCTAGTCGTTGGTGTTACCTCAGATAAGGAAAGAGGGAAGTTTTCTTAGAACGTGACAAGCTGATAGTTCCCTAGGAAAGTGGAAAGTAGCTCTCGAAGTGAGCGTATATCAGTCTGACGGAAAGTCCTGATAGCTACTTCCGACAGAGCCTCAGAAAGAAGTGAAGGAAAGGGAACTGCAGTATTTGTAAGACTGAGTCAACTGAGGTATTGTTAGTGAGTAAGCGTGCCGACGCTTTGAGAGCGGTGAAGAGAAGGAAAGCTGCTATCTACTGCTAGTGTGTGCTTTATGTTAAAGGTGAGAGTAGGACGAAAGGCGAGTGAAGAAAGAAGAGAGTGACAGAGGTTGAAACAGCATTGATCGCTTACCTCTACTCTGAACAACCGGACACTGGGTCCGAGCTTGCTATCATCTACACGACTAGTAGGAGAAACCGGAGACCCTGCTGGACTTCAGGTCGCAGGGGGCCAGCAGTGCTGATACGTAACCGAGGTCAGGAAGACGGGGTCTAGCAGGACGCTGCATACAAAGACACTGTTTCTATCCACGAGAAGGCCTCACCACAAAGTCAGCCGGGCGTAATGAGAAGACAGAGTTAGACTTCGTTTCATACAGGTCAGAAACTCACACACATACAGGAGTACGGAGGCCCTACACCTACTCAGTGGGATTACTGGAAGTGCATCCTCCACCCTGACAGCTTCCCGGGACGTGCCTGCATCTACCATCAGTAAAGGTACAGAAAGAGACTTTCTTGTGTGTGTCTGCCTTATTGATCCTGCACCCCTACACCGCCATATACCCTGAGGGATCAGTCTTGCCTGTGGAAGACTTAACACCTTGCTGCCCAGTAACAACCCCTCAGAGGATCTACCCTGAAGCACTGGTCACCCTGACCAGGAACCACAGGTGGCGTCACGAACATTTCTACAAACCTATAATCCCCTGTAAATATCCCCCTTTTATTGAGGTGAGCCCCCAGGGCAACGGACCGAGCTGCGCTACCCGTGACATCCCCCATTGAAGTGAACGGGCTCGGTGCCGAGTACCCCACAGGCCCTGGCTACGGGCGACTCAGAAGGTGTACAGAGCGGAGCCGTGCGTGTAGGAGGTGTACGGAGCGGAGTCGCTTGTGCTTGAGGTGTACGGAGCAAAGCCGAGCGTGTACAGGGTTTATAAGGCGGAGCTGTGTGTGTGTACGAGGTGTACGGAGCATAGCTGAGTGTGCGCGAGGTGTACGGAGCGTAGCCGAGCGTGTAGGAGGTGTACGAAGCGTAGCCGTGCGTGTAGGAGGTGCATGGAGCGTAGCCAAGCGTGTATGAGGTGTACGGAACGTAGCCGAGGGTGTAGGAGTACGGAGCGGAGCCGTGCGTGTAGGAGGTGTACGGAGCAGAACCGTGCGTGTAGGAGGTGTACAGAGCAGAGCCGTGCGTGTACGAGGTGTACGGAGCAGAGCCGTGCGTGTACGAGGTGTACGGAGCGGGGCCGTGCGTGTACGAGGTGTACGGAGCGGAGTCGCTTGTGCTTGAGGTGTACGGAGCAAAGCCGGGCGTGTACAGGGTGTATAAGGCGGAGCTGTGCGTATACGAGGTGTACGGAGCGGGGCCGTGCGTGTATGAGGTGTACGGAGTGGGGCCGTATGTGTATGTGGTGTACGGAGCGGAGCCGTGTGTGTACGAGGTGTACGGAGCGTAGCCGAGCGTGTACAGGGTGTACGGAGCGGAGCCACGTGTGTGAACAAGGTGTACGGAGCGGAGCCGCTTGTGTACGGTGCAGAGCTGTATGTAAGAGGTGTATATACGGAGCGGAGCCGAGTGTATGATGTGTATTGTAGTGGAGCTGTTTGCATCTCTATCACTTATATTATGCTGTTATACATTATGTAATATAAGCTTTATCTTATCTGGTGGTGATTTATAATTTATATTTATTATTTCGCAGCCTTCTGTTCGATATCGAGCCCAAAATTTTAATATCTGATGGTAGTAGGAAAATTGGCCAAAAGGATCACAAAATCTGGGGTCCTTCTTAGGCTTAGAAGAACTGTTATTATCTCTTCCATCATTGGCAAGGCCAAGGTCTTTTTTTTTTTTTTTTAAACGGCCTTTAACTCTATCTCGGGCCATGGCGTCGTGATGGATGTACAATATGTAGAAAGATCGATATTGTGCAATCCTACATAGGTCCACCAGGGTCTTCTCAGGTGAATGGGGGCCCAATCATCCGTTGTTTGCCACACTGTCACGCAGATGACAGCATAGGAAATACCCGATGCTTCCTGCAGGAGTCTGTGTTAGGGGTTCACGCCCAAACAGTAAGTGTTCGGTGCAGACCTCAAACTAATTTTTCCAACAAAATTTACAGAACCGTTTTAGATACCACCTAACATTTGAAGTGATTTTGGGTGGCCTATATGACAGAAAATACACAATAGTGACACCATTCTAAAAATTGCACCCCTCTAAGTACTCAAAACCACATTCAAGAAGTGTATTAACCTTCCAGGTGTTTCACAAGATCTGAAGCAATGTGGAAGGAAAAAATGAACATTCACCTTTTTTTCCACCAAAATTTTACTTTAGCCTAAAACTTGTTTTTTTCACAAGGGTAACAGGAGAAAATGGACCCCAAGATGTGTTGTGCAATTTCTCCTGAGCATGCCGAAACTCCATATGTGAGAGAAATCCACTAGGGCGCACAGCAGGTCTCTGAAGGGAAGGAGCGCCATTTGACTTTTTCAACAGAAAAATGGCTGGACTCGAGAGCTCCACGTCTGGAGAGCCCCTGATGTGCCTAAACAGTGGAAACCCTCCACAAGTGACCCCTTTTTGGAAAGTAGACACCCCTAGGAATGTATCTAGATGTGTGGAGAGCACCTCGAACCCCCAAGTGCTTCACAGAAGTTTATAACTCAACACAAGAAAATAGAGCAAAAACACCATACAAAATGAATCAGTATCAAAAATGGCAATTTTATTGATCGTGGGATAATATAAAAGTAAAAAATATTTTACAAAATCATGTAACAATTTATCAGAAACTCACAGCAGTCAGAGTAGAATTGAGTATGCTGCTAGATGTAAAAAGGACCCTGCATATTGGCATCAAATTAGAGGGGAAACGGTATCTATACGTCAATAATACAGGTATGATAAAAAACAATTGTACATATCTATAGTGATATCCCCTAACAAGTATGCCAATTATTCCTCTGAATCACACAAAATTATTAAAAATTACAAGTGCAATGTAATACAGTTAGGGTCCAGACCCATGACTGGAGATAGAAAGGAAAAGAGGCAGAAGTGTTACCACATAAGTAAAAGGGTTAACTCACTCATGTTGGTGTCAAAAGATGCAGGGACGCGCCCCTACGCGCGTTTCGCAGTCGCTTCCTCGGGGAAGTACCTCCAGGGAATTAGAGTGATGCATAACACATGTTGTGATCACGTCTGGAACCAACCGCTATTATAGGTCTATGTAATGCACCCCTTAGTAAGGTGATACTATGGGCTCTTTCTCCCTTATTTAAGATGGCCGCATTGCTCGGGCTGTAGTGCGCATGCTCCATATATTATCTCCATCTCTGTGTCCTCTCGCGGTATTTCCCGGCGGCGGTGCGCCCCGCTGACGTCAGTGGGGTGCACCAGTGGCGTGCGCCGCCGTCGGGACGCTGCGGTTGGTTCCAGACGTGATCACAACATGTGTTATAGTAACATAGTTATTAAGGTTGAAGGAAGACTTTAAGTCCATCTAGTTCAACCCATATCCTATCCTAACCTGCCCTAACATGTTGATCCAGAGGAAGGCAAAAAAAACCAAGAGGCAAACAGTAAGCTTCACATTGGGGAAAAAAATTCCTTCCCGACT
Source organism: Oophaga sylvatica (assembly GCA_033576555.1). Taxonomy (NCBI): domain Eukaryota; kingdom Metazoa; phylum Chordata; class Amphibia; order Anura; family Dendrobatidae; genus Oophaga; species Oophaga sylvatica. The sequence goes on along the minus strand of JARQOD010009285.1, from coordinate 24,820 downwards.
CCACATACGGCAATCAGACTAGCTCCCTGGATCAACGCTGTATCTAGGAAACTAGTGAATATAGCCTGTAATATTATACTTTTCAAGAAAGGCATCCAGTCCCCTCTTAAATTTTAGTAAGGAATCACTCATTACAACATTAGATGGCAGAGAGTTCCATAGTCTCACTGCTCTTACAGTAAAGAATCTGCATCTGTGATTATGGCTAAACCTTCTTTCCTCCAGACGTAGAGGATGCCCCCTCGTCCCCGTCACAGGTCTAAGAGTAAAAAGATCATTAGAAAGGTCTTTGTACTGTTCCTCATATATTTATACATTGTAATAAGATCACCCCTAAGCCTTCGTTTTTCCAAACTAAATAACCCCAAGTGTAATAACCTGTCCTTGGTACTGCGGGACCCCCCAGTTCTCTAATAACCTTGGTCGCTCTTCTCTGCACCCACTCCAGTTCAGCTATGTCTTTCTTATACACCAGAGACCAGAACTGCACACAGTATTCTAATGTGGTCGCACCAGTGACTTGTATAGAGGTAAAATTATGTTCTCCTCATGAGCATCTATGCCTCGTCTAATGCATCCCATTATTTTATTTGCCTTGGCAGCAGCTGCCTGACATTGGCCACTAAATGTGAGTTTGTCGTCCACCCATACACCCAGTCTTTTTCAGTGACAGTTTTGCCCAGTGTTTTACAATTAAGCACATAATTATACATCTTATTTGTTCTACCCAAGTGCATGACCTTACATTTATCCCCACTTAAAGCTCATTTGCCATTTATCAGCCCAAGCTTCTAGTTTACATAAATCCTCCTGTAATATAAAATTATCCTCCTCTGTATTTATTACCCTGCAGAGTTTAGTGTCATCTGCAAATATTGAAATACTACTTTGTATGCCCCCTACAAGGTCATTAATAAATATGTTAAAGAGAAGCGGCCCCAATACTGACTCCTGTGGTACCTCACTGCTAACCGTGACCCAGTCCGAGTGTGCTCCATTAATAACCACCCTTTGTTTCCTATCCATGAGCCAGTTCTTAACCCACTTACACATATTTTCCCCTATCCCCATTGTTCTCATTTTATGTATCAACCTTTTGTGTGGCACTGTATCAAAAGCTTTTGAGAAGTCCATGAACACCACGTCCACTGCATTCCCTTGGTCCAGTCCTGAACTTACCCCTTCATAAAAGCTTATCAGATTAGTCTGACAAGAACGGTCCCTCGTAAACCCATGCTGATACTGTGTCATGAGGTTATTCAGCCTCAGATACTCCAATATAGTATCCCTTAAAAAACCCTCCAGGATTTTATCCACAGTAGATGTTAAGCTCACTGGCCTATAATTTCCAGGTTCAGTTTTTGCCCCCTTTTTGAATATTGGCACCACATTTGCTATATGCCAGTCCTGTGGTACAGACCCCGTTATTATGGAATCTTTAAAGATTAAAAATAAAGGTCTATCTATAACTGTACTTAATTCCTGCAGTACTCGGGGGTGTATCCCATCCGGGCCCGGGGATTTGTCAACTTTAGTGATTTTTAGACGCCGCCGTACTTCCTGCTGGGTTAAGCAGTGACATTTAATGGAGAAATTTTTTTATCTCTGATCATGTTATCTGTCATGGGATTTTCTTGTGTAAATACAGTTGAAAAAAAGTCATTTAGCATATTGGCTTTTTCCTCATCCTCATCCACCATTTCACCCAGACTATTTTTAAGGGGACCAACACTATCATTTTTTAGTTTCTTGCTATTTATGTAGTTAAAGAATATTTTGGGATTATTTTTACTTTCTCTGGCAATAGTCTCTCTGCCTCAATCTTTGCTGTCTTGATTGCTTTTTACAGAATTTATTCAGTCTTCTGTATTTATTTAATGCCTCTTCACTACCTACTTGCTTTAATTCCCTAAACGCTTTCTTTTTGTCCCTTATTGCGCCCCTTACAGCTCTATTTAGCCATAGTGGTTTCCTCCTAATTCTAGCATGTTTTTCCCATAGGGTATATACTGTGCACAGGTCCTATTCAGGATACTAATAAACGTCTCCCATTTTCTTTGTGTATTTTTATGTCTCAGGATATCGTCCCAGTTTATTGCACCAAGATCATCTCTCATCCGTTGGAAATTTGCCTTCCTGAAGTTTAGTGTCCTTGTAACCCCTCCACTACACATCTTATTAAAGGATACATGAAAGCTTATTATTTTGTGATCACTATTACCAGTGACCCCAACCCTTATATTTGATATGCGGTCTGGCCTGTTGGATAATATTAGGTCTAGCAGTGCCCCCCTCTTGTTGGGTCCTGAACTAGTTGTGAAAGGTAATTGTCTCTCATAGTTGCCAAAAACTTATTACCTTTGCTGGAACTGCAGGTTTCTGTTCCCCAATGTATTTCAGGGTAGTTGAAGTCCCCCATAATAATGACTTCTCCTTGAGTTGCTGCTTCATCTATTTGCTTTACGAGGATATTCTCTGTTGCTTCCATTATTTTAGGAGACTTATAACAAACCCCTATCAGTAATTTATTATTTTTCCCCCCTCCCCTAATCTCCACCCACAGAGACTCTACATCTTCATTAGATTCACAGATATCACGCAGGATGGGTTTTAAGGATGATTTTACATATAAACACACAGCCCGCCTCGCTTATTTTTACGGTCATTTCTAAACAGACTATAGCCCTGTAAATTAACCGCCCAGTCGTGGCTCTCATCCAGCCAAGTCTCAGATATCCCCACCATGTCATAATTATGTTCCAACAAAATTAATTCTAATTCCGCCATTTTGTTGGTGAGGCTTCTGGCATTAGTATACATGCACTTTATGTATCTCTCTGAACCTCTATTCTTTCTTAAATTATTAACTGTTCTAACCCCACCCCCCATGCCACCCCCACCCCCAATTTCATTATTTGTGCCCAGGTCTCTATCTGTACTGCCTTCCCCTTATGCATCACTCTAATTCCCTGGAGGTACTTAATAACGTCATGAGAGGCCTCTTAGTACACATCTGCCCCCGAGGAAGCGACTGCGAAACGCGCATAGGTGCGTGTCCCTGCATCTTTTGAAACCAACATGGGTGAGTTAACCCTTTTACTTATGTGGTAACACTTCTGCCTCTTTTCCTCTCTATCTCCAGTCATGGGTCTGGACCCTGACTGTATTACATTGTACTTGCAATTTTTACTAAGTTTGTGTGATCCAGAGGAATATTTGGCATACTTGTTAGGGGATATCACTATAGATCAGTGGTTCTCAACCTTCCTAATGCCGTGACCCCGCAATACAGTTCCTCATGTTGCGGTGACCCCCAAACCAAAAAATAATTACAGTCCTCCATACAATATTATGGGCACCACATAGTCCTCCATACAGTATTATGGGCCAAATATAATGCTCCATAAAGAATACTGGTCCCCATATAATGCTCCATACAAAATATGGAGCTCTCCTCTGCACTGTGCTGCGTTCTGCACTGTTATGGCTCAGGAAAGGGCACTGTGGAAAGACTCCCCATTATCATCATCATTGTCTCCCCATCAACATCATCACCTCCCCATCATCATTGCCTCCCCATCCCCCATCATCATTATCATTGCCTCCCCATTATCATCATCATTGTCTGCCCATCATCATTGGCTCCCCATCATCATCATTGCCTGCCCATCATCATTGGCTCCCCATCATCATCGCCTCCCCATCATCATCATTGCCTGCCCATCATCATTGGCTCCCCATCATCATCGCCTCCCATCATCATCATTGCCTGCCCATCATCATTGGCTCCCCATCATTATCATCATTGCCTGCCCATCATCATTGGCTCCCCATCATCATCGCCTCCCCATCATCATCATTATCATTGCCTGCCCATCATCATTGGCTCCCCATCATCATGATCATTGCCTGCTCATCATCATTGGCTCCCATCATCATCGCCTCCCCATCATCATCATTATCATTGCCTGCCCATCATCATTGGCTCCCCATCATCATGATCATTGCCTGCCCATCATCATCTCCTCCCCATCATCATCATCTTTGCCTGCCCATCATCATTGGCTCCCCATCATCATCGTTGCCTCCTCACCACCATCACTGCCTCCCCCATCACCATCACACATACAGCACCACACACAGACAGCACCGCAGCACTCTCTCACATACACACACGCAGGCAGACACACACACACACACACACTGATACACACAGACACATATACCTCACATCTCACCTGTCCGACGCCCGCGCTCTCTGCCACAGCCGGCCGCTGAATGATGACGTCATCCAGCGGCGCTGCTGTGACAGGAAGCGCGAGCGCCCTGCAGGCGCCCCCTGGAGCCCGGAGCTACAGGGAGAGGTAAGTATTGCGCTGCCTGCTCAGGCCGGGTCCCCCCTCTCCCCGCACAGTGGACTCACCGACCCGCCGCTCAGCTCCGGAGGGTCCCGGGCCGCTGCACTGTGACTCCGTGGGAGGAGGAATTGCTGCTGCTGCCACGCCGCCCCACACACGTGCTGCCTGGGGCGGACCGCCCGCCCACGCTACGCCCGCGCCCTACGCCTGCTCACGCTACGCCCCTGCTACGCCACTGGGCTAAAGCCATAGGAAATATGCTGTATATATGGCTCCGCTCCCATCCTCCCATCCTGTATATATGGCTCCGCTCCCCCTCCCATCCTGTATACATGGCTCCGCTCCCATCCTCCCATCCTGTATATATGGCTCCGCTTCCCCCTCCCATCCTGTATACATGGCTCTGCTCCCCCCTCCCATCCTGTATACATGGCTCCGCTCCCACCCTCCCATCCTATATACATGGCTCCGCTCCCCCCTCCCATCCTGTATATATGGCTCCGCTCCCATCCTCCCATCCTGTATATATGGCTCCGCTCCCATCCTGTATATATGGCTCCGCTCCCATCCTCCCATCCTGTATATATGGCTCCGCTCCCCTCCCATCCTGTATACATGGCTCCGCTCCCATCCTCCCATCCTGTATATATGGCTCCACTCCCCCCTCCCATCCTGTATACATGGCTCCGCTCCCATCCTCCCATCCTGTATATATGGCTCCGCTCCCATCCTCCCATCCTGTATATATGGCTCCGCTCCCATCCTCCCATCCTGTATATATGGCTCCGCTCCCATCCTCCCATCCTGTATATATGGCTCCGCTCCCCTCCCATCCTGTATATATGGCTCCGCTCCCATCCTCCCATCCTGTATATATGGCTCCGCTCCCATCCTCCCATCCTGTATACATGGCTCCGCTCCCATCCTCCCATCCTGTATATATGGCTCCGCTCCCCCCTCCCATCCTGTATATATGGCTCCGCTCCCCCCCCCCATCCCCGTATACATGGCTCAGCTCCACCCTCCCATCCTATATACATGGCTCCGCTCCCATCCTCCCATCCTGTATATATGGCTCCGCTCCCACCCTCCCATCCTATATACATGCTCCGCTCCCATCCTGTATATATGGCTCCGCTCCCCCTCCCATCCTGTATATATGGCTCCGCTCCCCCTCCCATCCTGTATACATGGCTCCGCTCCCCCGTCCTCCCCCCATCATACTTACCCTCCTCGCTCCGTCGCTGCAGGTCCCTTGCATCCCTGTTGGCGGCGTCAGCTTCCTCCTGGCAGTGCGGTGACATAGTACCGCTCATTAAGGACATGAATATGGACGCCACGAATATGGGAGTGGTGTCACGTCCATATTCATTACCTTAATGAGCGGTACTACGTCACCGCACTGCCAGGAGGAAGCTGACGCCGCCGACAGGGATGCAGGGACCTGCAGCGACGGAGCGAGGAGGGTAAGTATGGATGTCTAATGAAGCCGGCGGCTGCAGCTGTCACTACAGTGCTGCAGCCGCCTGCTCCTTTAAGCGACCCCTGTGTTTTGGTCGTTCGACCCCCGCGGGGGTCGCGACCCACAGGTTGAGAACCGCTGCTATAGATATTTACAATTGTTTTTTTGTCACACTTGTATTTATTATTGACGTATAGATACCGTTCCCCCTCTAATTTGGTGCCAATATGCAGAGTCCTTTTTACATCTAGCAGCATACTCAAATCTACTCTGACTGCTGTGAGTTACTGATAAATTGTTACATGATTTTGTAAAATATTTTTTACTTTTATATTATCCCACGATTAATAAAATTGCCATTTTTGATGCTGATTCATTTTGTATGGTGTTTTTGCTCTGTTTTTTTGTGTTGATATATAGCTTTAGAGCTCCATTTAGGGGATTGCCTGTGGCTGTCTTGGTGGGGACAACCCTTTTTGATACAATTATATTATTTATCTCTAGGTCTATGCTTGACATTATGTTTTTTACAGAAGTTTATAACGTAGAGCTGTGAAAATTAAAAAAAAAAAATCACATTTTACTCACAAAAATCGATGTGAATACTTTTCCGTCCAATTATGACAAGAGCATTCTTAAAGTGATACCTTTATTGGCTAACCAGAAAATTATATGTTCGCTAGCTTTCAGAGCTCAAAGGCTCCTTCTTCAGGCAAGATTACATTTGTAATAATAAGAAAGACACATTAGATGCTTACTATAGTAGGAAATTTGTTCAAGACCTGGGAGGTGTGATGCCTTCAAAAGATAAGCAAAGGAAATCGAATTAGCATTTTCTTACAAATGGAGAGCTAGTGGGAATGTGTTCTTAGCTATCTGGAGTCCTTCTGGTGAAGGTGTGAACTGTGTCAGTTGTAAGGCGGCGGTGTTCACACCGTGCAGTAACTGAGGCAGTGACCCAAGCAAGTCCAAATTAAACAGCTTTTATTCAGCAACTCACGGGTTAAACCGAAAAGTCCTCCGGTACGCAGCCGGGGTAACATCAGTCCATAAACAATGGTTGCCGGGGACAACGGCCGCGCCGGGCCGAACAGAGCCTGACAGGTGCAGAGCCGTCCCAGGCGTGGGTTCAGCTACACACAATCCTGTGGAGCTTTCCTGCTATGCTCCTAGCAGGGTCCAAACATAGAACCACACTAATCCTTAGTGCAGGAGTTTTAAAGACCTGTGGCAAAAGCCACTGGAAAACCCGGGTTGGAGGGAGGAGGCCGCCCCACTGCCTCCTGTGACCTCCTCCAAGAAATGAAGGCCCTGCCGGATTTTACTTAATCTGCCTTAGCCAGGTAGTCTGACCAGGTCATTGCTCACCTTCATTCCTGCATTGCAGCCGCAGCTGTGTGTGTGACTGCAATGCACTCCAATGGTTTTAATAGGTCTCTGTACACATTCTGGGGGAAATATAACGTCCCTCGTAAACGATCCCGGTCACTGCCTCACATATCCCCCTATGTGGGGTTGAACATTTGCCACCATACAGGGTGCCCGGGACAGGGCATCCGCGTTTGCTTGCAACTTCCCAGGGCGATGTTCTACAGAGAAACTGAAATTTTGCAGTGACAGGAACCACCTGGTGACTCGCACATTCCTCTCCTTGGCATTCCTCATCCATACCAAGGGTGAGTGGTCTGTCACCAAGCGGAACTGACGCCCGAGTAAATAATAACGTAGTGATTCCAAGGCCCACTTAATAGCCAAACACTCCTTCTCTACCACGCTATAGTTTTTCTCTGCCGGGACAAGTTTTCTACTCAAGTAGGTGACCGGGTGCTCTTCACCATTCACTTTTTGTGACAACACCGCCCCTAGTCCTACCTCCGAGGCATCTGTCTGTACAATGAAGGTTTCATTGAAGTTGGGGCTGATGAGGACCGGCTGTCCACACAGGGCCAACTTCATGGACTGAAAGGCTTCTTCTGCCTGAGGGTTCCACCGAACCATTACCGTTTTTTTTCCTTTCAAGAGATCGGTCAGGGCCGCCGTTCGCCCGGCAAAATTAGGTATAAACCGGCGGTAATGCCCAAGGATGCCAGGGAACGCCCTCACCTGTTTTGTACTCGATGGTTTAGGCCAGTTTTTTATGGCCTCAACTTTATTGATTTGGGGCTTGATAGCTCCTCGGCCTATCAGATACCCCAAATATCGAGCTTCCTCCAGCCCTATCGCACATTTTTTTGGGTTTGCCGTTAACCCCGCGGCTCTGAGAGAATCCAGCACCGCTTGTACGTGTGTTAGGTGCGTTTGCCAGTCGGTGCTAAATATGATGATATCATCTAGATACGCGGACGCGTATTCCTGATGAGGCTTGAGCACTATGTCCATCAATCTCTGAATGTAGCCGGGGCCCATGTAACCCAAAAGGTAAGACAACATAGTGAAATAGACCCTCCGGAGTTACGAAGGCGGTCTTTTCCTTCGCCGAATCTGTGAGAGGTACCTGCCAGTAACCCTTGGTGAGATCGAGCGTGGTAAAGTACTGGGCCTGCCCCAGTCTCTCAATCAGCTCGTCACCCGGGGCATTGGATAAAGGTCGAACTTTGACACTTCATTCAATTTCCGGAAATCATTACAGAAGCGTAATGATCCGTCTGGCTTTGGAATCAGTACAATGGGGCTAGCCCACTCACTCCGTGATTCCTCTATGACGCCTAACTGAAGCATTTGTTTTACCTCAGCCGTGATGGCTTGCCTCCGGCTTCGGGCACCCGGTACGGTCTTATTCGCACCCTTACCCCAGGTTCGGTGACAATGTCATGTTGGATAACCGTAGTCCTACCTGGTAGCTCTGAGAACACGTCGGTATTGTTTTGCACCAGGGAGCGAGCCTCCCGTCGCTGCTGTTTAGTGAGGGCATCACTTATCCTGACCTCCCCCTTGGATGCTTCCCTGGCTGAAGGTAGAGAACTCTCTGGTGATATGCCCGGGGTGATGTCTGTAACTAAACACTCTCGATCTTTCCAAGGCTTTAGCAGGTTTACATGGTAAATCTGCTCAGGTTTCCTCCTTCCGGGCTGATACACCCGGTAATTTACCTCCCCCACCTTTTCTCGAATTTCATATGGCCCTTGCCACTTGGCCATGACCTTACTCTCGGCTGTGGGTACCAGTACTAATACCCGATCGCCCTTGTTAAAAGACCTGACTCTGGCTCTTTTATTATATGTGCGCCTCTGGGTTGCCTGGGCATCTAACAGATGTTCTTTCACGATGGGCATGACCGCCGCGATCCGGTCCTGCATACTAGCCACGTGTTCAATTATACTCTTATGTGGAGTCGGCTCTTGTTCCCATGTCTCTTTGGCTACGTCCAACAGACCCCTAGGGTGTCTGCCGTACAATAACTCAAAGGGAGAGAACCCTGTGGAAGCCTGGGGTACCTCACGGACAGCGAACATCAAATAGGGTAGCAACATGTCCCAATCCCTTCCATCCTTAGAAATCACCTTTTTTAACATGGATTTGAGGGTTCTATTGAACCGTTCTACTAACCCGTCGGTTTGAGGGTGGTACACCGAGGTGCGCAATTGTTTAATTTTTAGCAGTTTGCACAGTTCTCTTGTCACCTTGGACATAAAGGGGGTCCCCTGATCCGTCAGGATCTCCTTAGGTAGTCCCAGGCGACAGAACATGGCAAACAGTTCTCGGGCAATAAGTTTTGCCGAGGTGTGGCGTAGTGGTATAGCCTCCGGGTACCGGGTGGCATAGTCGACGACCACCAGTATGTGTTGGTGGCCACGGGCGGATTTTACAATGGGCCCTACCAAATCCATTGCAATCCGTTCAAAAGGTACCTCTATTACTGGCAGGGGTACCAATGGACTACGGAAACTTGCAGTGGGTGAGGTCAACTGACATTCGGGGCAGGATTCGCAGTACCTTTTGACCTCCGCGTAAACTCCAGGCCAAAAGAACCGCTGCAAGATACGTTCTAGAGTTTTTTTTTTCCCTAAGTGGCCACCCAGCAAGTGTGAGTGTGCCAAATCTAAAATCACCCGACGATACGACTGAGGTGCTACCAACTGTTCCACAACCTCGTCCCTGATTTTATCTATCCTATAAAGCAACTCACCACTGACTATCATGCGTGGAAATACCGTATCTGCATTGGGCTGTTGGGCTACGCCGTTTACCTCTAGCACCCTTTCCCGCGCCTGAGTCAGGGTGGGATCTTGTAGCTGAGCTGTCCCAAACGTGGCCCTGGACACTTCCAGCTCGGGAATCGATGCGGTCTCCTCCACCTCTCCTGCCAGCACCTCTAAGGGAAACCTATCGGGGTCACACTCTATCCCTATATGGGACACCCCTACGGCAGGTTCGTCGGGTACAGCATCTGTAATACATTTTACCAGGGGAGAATGGATTTTGTTTTTCCACAGAGTCCAGAACAGGGGCAAGTCTCTTCCCAACACAGACCCATAGGGAAGATTTTTTACCACTCCCACCACATGTTTTATGTCTCCACATGGCGTGGACAAAACTACCTCCGTAGTTGGATCTCTCGGAGGTCCCCATGGATACATACAACCCCGACCTGCGTCCGCTGGGGTTGTCTCCTGCCACCAGTGACCCATGTACCAGAGTCACGAGGCTCCCTGAGTCCAGGAGAGCCTCCGTAGGGTACCCATTAACCAGTACCTGGCATAGTTGGAGTTCACTGTCCTGGGGGTCGAGGATTGCTGTGCAGACGTCTGGGCATACATTGAGACCCGGCGGCTATATCCGCAGTCCATGGGTTCCGTAGTCAGGGGACAATTAGCCATCACATGTCCCGGCCCCTGACACCGCCAGCACCTAAGGGTGGAGGTACTGTTAGGTCTTATGACAGTTTGGGAGGGAACCGGTCTCCTGACACTCTCACTCCGGGGTTCCCCTTCAGCACGGGTACGGTGCTGACTGTCCCCAGCAGAGGGACCGACCCCTTTCCCGATTCCTGGGTTGGCAGGGATCGGCGTGACAGCCGAGAGGGGGCGGAGTCTCGAATAAAGTCTTGAGTGGCCGAGTAGCGCTCGATCAAACTGACTACCTGGTCGAGTGTGCCGGGGACCCTTGTCCCACCCAACGTTGGATAGCAGCCGGCAGAGTCCTTACCAGCCGGTCAACCACCACCCTCTCCACCATCTGGGCTGGAGACAAAGTCTCTGGCTGGAGCCACTTCTTTACCAGCTGCAGGAGGTCATAAGCCTGAGACTGCGCGGGTCGTGTCTCCACATAGGTGTCACGGGTGTGTCGCGGCGGAGATCGTCGCGATTGCACACCCTGACTTCGCACAGCTGAGTTTCTGGTGCTGGGTGTTTTTCGGCACTGAGGGAGTTAATTCTTTCTCTCTCGGTGCTGGACTTACCAGCCTCGCCCAGCTGCGATTGATGTTTTGTTAATTGGCTTCCTTCATATACCTGCTGGTCTGCTGGGGAAGTTGCCGGTGATAGCATTCATTCAGACCAGCAGAGCGGATCGTTTCTGAGAAGACTTAAGCTAAGAGTGCCTGTTGTGGTTTTTCCTCTCCTCGCTTATTGTTTATCTCCTTAACCTTTTGTGTTCCTCTGTAGTGGAAGTTTTGTATGCAAGGCAGTGTTTTCTTTACCCCTTGTCTGTCTCGTTTGTCTTAGACTGTGTGTAAGCTGTGACCTGCCCATTCCCTGTGGTGGTAATCAGGGTCCTTCTCAGGACTAGATTACAGTGGTCAGGGATCTACAGGAGACAGGGTTACGCTGGCGGCCTGGACCTCTGTACCATTAACAGTACCTCCAGGTAGAGGGACTAGTCAGGACCCCAGTTCAGGGTCAGCATAGACCCCGGTCCACCTCTATCCTGAGACAGCATGACACATACACAGTATAGACCCACAATACATAGGATATTATGTCAGGTAAGACATTGCTGGCGGATACTATGTATACATGTTGATATTTTCTATTATATGAAATATAGAATGTTGTCACATTAGATATATGTTACTATCATAGAATATATCTGTTATACGTCGTGACATTTTCACCAGGCCACTCTAAAAGATTCTCCCCAGCTACCATGGATCCAGTAGCCCAGTTAGCTCAGCAGTTACAGAGTTTGTCCATGGAGCTGACGGACGTTAATCCAAGGTTTTGTACCCCGGGAGCAAACCAGATCTGAACATGCCGGAGGCATGTAAATATATTTTGGTATGCCTCTGTCTCGGGAGTGAAGATTAGAGGTGGGAATTTTTCATCTCGCTCTTTACAAGGGGACCTCAATCTTGGGGTTTCTCTCTCCTCTCGGACTCCCCGGCTCTCCAGTCAGTAGATCGATTTTTTACAGCCCTGGGTCTGGTATATGATGACCGGATCGGGTCTCCCTTGCTGAAATGAAGTTACGTAAGATACAGCAGGGAGATCGTCCGGCGGAGGAATTTTCTTCTGAGTTCCGTAGATGGGCCACAGATACTCAGTGGAATGACCCAGCTCTTAGGAGCCAGTTTTGTCAAGGATTATCTGACAAATTAAAAGATGTGTTGGCTCAGTATGATTCTCCCCCGTCACTGGAGGCCGCTATGGCCCTTGCTATTCGCATTGATAGACGGCTTCGGGAGAGTGGAGTAACTCCGCCCCCTGTGAGGACTCCACCTTCTACTATAGTCCCTTATATTGAGGTTCCCCTGGTTTGTTCTGAGGAGCCTATGCAGTTCGGAGGGACATCGTTTCGAGGGAGGGGATCGGCGGTGCGCCGCAAGACAGGAAAATGTTACTTCTGCGGGAGAAAGGGACATTTTGTTGGGGGGTGTCCATCCCGTACTTTGCTGAGCAAGGAGTCGCCGGAAAACTGTTGATCCCAGTTTGTGTGGTGGACGACAATCTGGGAGTATGTATTTCGTCCCCAAGTCCGTCTCAGTTTCTCGTACCAGCGGAGGTGGTGGTAGGTACGAGAACTGAGAGGATTTCTGTTCTTCTGGTTAGTGGGGCCGCGGCTAATCTGGTGGACGCTCGGTTTGCCCAGGTGCAAGGTATGCAACTGAGTGTATTGGCCAAACCTATCCCTATATTCTCTATTGACGCCAGGCCTCTCGGTCAAGGTAGCTTTGTGCAAGCCGTGCATAACATAGACCTTCGAGTGGGGGCAATACATAAAGAACTATTGTCTTGTTATGTGTTGGAGGGCCTTCCCACTCCTATTGTGTTGGGACTTCCTTGGTTAACTAAACATAACCCAGTTATTAATTGGCAATCCAGAGAGATAAGCCAGTGGGGTGAATTTTGCAATAGTAACTGCATGAACACGGTCATCGGTGCGGTCGTGCCTAGAACCTTACCTCCTTTTCTGGAGGACTTTGAGGATGTGTTTTCAGAGGAAGGGTGTCAAGAATTACCTCCTCATCGCGCATATGACTGTGCTATAAAATTGCTTCCTGATGCTAAGTTACCAAAATCTAGGTTATATAACCTTTCTGGTCCTGAGAGGCAAGCTATGAAGGATTATATTTCGGAAAGTCTGGCCAAGGGGCATATTAGACCTTCATCTTCCCCAGTGGCCGCGGGGTTCTTCTTTGTGAAGAAAAAAGATGGAGGCCTACGCCCTTGCCTGGATTTCCGTGAGCTTAATCGGATTACGGTCCGAGATCCGTATCCGCTCCCACTTATTCCTGATCTCTTCAATCAGATTGTGGGCGCCAAATGGTTCTCTAAGTTGGATCTCAGGGGGGCGTATAATCTGATTAGGATAAAGGAGGGGGATGAGTGGAAGACGGCGTTTAACACTCCGGAGGGACATTATGAGAACCTTGTCATGCCTTTCGGTCTGACTACTGCCCCGGCGGTGTTTCAACATTTTGTTAATGACATCTTTCGCCACCTAGTGGGACAGTTTGTTGTCATTTATCTAGATGACATCTTAATTTACTCGCCGGATCTTGTGTCTCATCAGGAGCATGTGAGACAGGTGTTGCAGTCTTGCGAGACAATAAACTGTACGCCAAATGGGAGAAGTGTGTATTCGCCGTACAAGAACTTCAGTTTTTAGGATTCCTGGTGTCAGCTTCCGGTTTCCGTATGGACCCTGGGAAAGTGAAGGCTGTGCTTGAATGGGATCGGCCAGAGGATCTTAAAGCACTGCAGCGTTTCCTGGGGTTTGCTAACTACTACCGGAAATTTATTCGTAATTTCTCATCCGTTGTCAAACCTCTCACTGACATGACAAAAAAAGGGACGGATTTTTCTAGGTGGTCTGACAAAGCTTGTCAAGCATTTTCCTCCTTGAAAAAAATGTTTTGCTTCAGCACCCATACTCATCCAACCTGATGCATCACAACCGTTCATTGTGGAGGTAGACGCATCTGACGTAGGAATGGGTGCGGTATTATCTCAAGGTCCGTCCCCTGGTAAATGGCATCCGTGCGCTTTCTTTTCTAAAAAATTGTCGTCCGTCGAGAGGAATTATGATGTCGGCAATAGGGAACTCTTGGCCATTAAGTTGGCTTTTGAAGAGTGGCGTCACTTTTTGGAGGGGGCAGTCCACCCGGTCACCGTCATTACTGATCACAAGAACCTGCTGTATTTAGAGTCTGCAAAACGTCTGAATTCCAGACAAGCTAGATGGTCGTTGTTTTTTACCAGGTTTAATTTTGTCGTCACATATCGTCCTGGGTCAAAAAATGTAAAGGCTGATGCCTTATCTCGTAGTTTCCCGGGGGCCGGGAAGACGGATGACCGGTTCCTATTCTTCAGGAGGGAGTTGTGGTGTCGGCTGTATGCTCTGAGCTTGAGGAGGAGGTATTGGAGGCTCAGGGGGACGCCCCTGTAGGACCTCCAGGGAGACTGTTTGTTCCAGATCAGTTAAGACAAAAGGTTATCGAGGCACATCATAATTCTGCTTTGGCAGGACACCCAGGGAGTAAAGCAACTGTAGATCTCGTTTCTCGCCGGTTTTGGTGGCCTAACTTAAATAAAGAGGTGGTAACTTTTGTCGCGTCCTGTGGGGTATGTGCGCGCTCTAAGACCCCACATACCCGTCCGTCTGGGGCCCTTTTACCGTTGAAAATCCCGGAGCGTCCATGGACCCATCTGTCTATGGACTTCATTACGGACCTCCCTCCGTCTTCAGGTAAAACTGTCATACTAGTTGTAGTTGACAGGTTCAGCAAAATGGCACATTTTATTGCTCTTCCTGCTCTTCCTAATGCTAAAACTCTGGCGCAGGTGTTCATTGGGGAGATTGTGAGACTTCACGGGTTGCCTTCCGATGTGGTGTCTGATCGGGGGTCTCAGTTTGTGTCCAAATTCTGGAAGGCATTTTGTTCTCGTCGGGGGATGCAGTTGTCATTTTCTTCGGCTTTTCATCCGCAGACCAATGGCCAGACAGAGCGTCTGAATCAGAGCTTAGAGACATATCTCCGGTGTTTTGTCTCAGAGAACCAAGAGGACTGGTCTTCTTTCTTGCCTCTGGCAGAATTCGCTCTTAACAATAGGCGGAGCGAGTCCACTGGTAAGTCCCCGTTTTTTGGGGCATATGGTTTTCACCCCCAGTTTTGTACTTTCAATGGGGGGGGGCTCTTCTGGGGTTCCTGAGGAGGAACGATTTTCGTCGTCACTTGCTTCAGTGTGGAGAGGAGTGCTTAATAATCTGAGCACTATGGGGAACCGATACAAACGTATGGCTGATAGGAGGAGATTGTCTGGTCCAGGACCTAAGTGTGAACGATCTGGTATGGTTGTCTACCAAGAATATAAAACTTAAGGTTCCCTCCTGGAAATTCGGTCCCAGATTCATCGGGCCATACAGGATCAGTTCAATAATTAATCCGGTGGCTTTCCGTCTTGACCTCCCTCCTACGTTTAAAATCCACAATGTGTTCCACAAATCGTTGCTTAAGAGGTACGTGACACCAGTTATACCGATCACCTCTACCTCCTCCTCAGTGGTGGTCAATGGTAATTTGGAGTTTCAGGTATCGAAGATCATTGACTCACGTCTGAATCGCCGGTCCCTTCAGTACCTTGTTCATTGGAGGGGGTATGGTCCTGAGGAGAGGATGTGGGTTTCTGCGTCGGATATTAACGCAGACCGATTGGTTCGGGCCTTCCACACTACTCACCCAGATAGACCAGGCCCTGAGGGTCCAGAGGCCCCTCGTAGAAGGGGGGGTACTGTCACGGGTGTGTCGCGGCGGAGATCGTCGCGATTGCACACCCTGACTTCGCACAGCTGAGTTTCTGGTGCTGGGTGTTTTTCGGCACTGAGGGAGTTAATTCTTTCTCTCTCGGTGCTGGACTTACCAGCCTCGCCCAGCTGCGATTGATGTTTTGTTAATTGGCTTCCTTCATATACCTGCTGGTCTGCTGGGGAAGTTGCCGGTGATAGCATTCATTCAGACCAGCAGAGCGGATCGTTTCTGAGAAGACTTAAGCTAAGAGTGCCTGTTGTGGTTTTTCCTCTCCTCGCTTATTGTTTATCTCCTTAACCTTTTGTGTTCCTCTGTAGTGGAAGTTTTGTATGCAAGGCAGTGTTTTCTTTACCCCTTGTCTGTCTCGTTTGTCTTAGACTGTGTGTAAGCTGTGACCTGCCCATTCCCTGTGGTGGTAATCAGGGTCCTTCTCAGGACTAGATTACAGTGGTCAGGGATCTACAGGAGACAGGGTTACGCTGGCGGCCTGGACCTCTGTACCATTAACAGTACCTCCAGGTAGAGGGACTAGTCAGGACCCCAGTTCAGGGTCAGCATAGACCCGGTCCACCTCTATCCTGAGACAGCGTGACACGTACACAGTATAGACCCACAATACATAGGATATTATGTCAGGTAAGACATTGCTGGCGGATACTATGTATACATGTTGATATTTTCTATTATATGAAATATAGAATGTTGTCACATTAGATATATGTTACTATCATAGAATATATCTGTTATACGTCGTGACAATAAGCCCATGAAAATACACGCTGAGCCCTCACGTATGTATTAACCCCCAGTCGGGCAAGGATCTCACCTTTGAGCCTCTGGTAGTCCTGGGCGTCCTCCCGACTGTGATCGAAGTAGGCCTTTTGTGCATCGCTGACCAGAAACGGAGCTACTACTTCTGCCCACTGGCCGGCGGGTAGGTTTTCCCGCTCCGCTGTGCGCTCATAAACTGTCAGGAAAGCTTCCACGTCGTCCTCCGGTCCCATCTTCCTCAACGCTGAGCGAACCCTGTCTCGGGCCTCGCGACGTTCAGGGGCTGGTGCCGTCGAGGTCTCCCGTAGTGCAGAAATCTGTTGCAGCAACAGTTCGTTTGTTTTTTGCTGCTGCTGGTACAATAGCTGCTGTTGCTCATTGTGCTGTTGCTCCCGCTCCTGCTGTTGTCGCTGAGACTGCAGCTGCTGCTGGTACAATAGCTGCTGTTGCTCATTGTGCTGTTGCTCCCGCTCCTGCTGTTGCCGCTGGAGACTCAGGTACTGCTCCTGCTGTTGTCGCTGAGACTGCAGCTGCTGCTGTTGGGTAATTACCAGCTGCTTTACCAGCTCCTCCATTTTGTCCATGGGGTGAGGCTGAAAAGTGGCCGGCCGGATTGGGGTCATGAAGCTGCCGGTGGGGGTATACCTCAGTCACAATGCCCACATTCTCCAACCAAGTTGTAAGGCGGCGGTGTTCACACCGTGCAGTAACTGAGGCAGTGACCCAAGCAAGTCCAAATTAAACAGCTTTTATTCGGCAACTCACGGGTTAAACCGAAAAGTCCTCCGGTACGCAGCCGGGGTAACATCAGTCCATAAACAATGGTTGCCGGGGACAACGGCCGCGCCGGGCCGAACAGAGCCTGACAGGTGCAGAGCCGTCCCAGGCATGGGTTCAGCTACACACAATCCTGTGGAGCTTTCCTGCTATGCTCCTAGCAGAGTCCAAACATAGAACCACACTAATCCTTAGTGCAGGAGTTTTTAAGACCTGTGGCAAAAGCCACTGGAAAACCCGGGTTGGAGGGAGGAGGCCGCCCCACTGCCTCCTGTGACCTCCTCCAAGAAATTAAGGCCCTGCCAGATTTTACTTAATCTGCCTTAGCCAGGTAGTCTGACCAGGTCATTGCTCACCTTCATTCCTGCATTGCAGCCGCAGCTGTGTGTGTGACTGCAATGCACTCCAATGGTTTTAATAGGTCTCTGTACACATTCTGGGGGAAATATAACGTCCCTCGTAAACGATCCCGGTCACTGCCTCACACTATGTAGTGAACCATAAAACCGGGTGTTAAGTTGAGTCCTAGTGTCAAAGTATTGAACATCCTAATAAGTTTGAATTCCCATATTTTTCTCTCCCTGTCATCCTTAAAATGACCTTTTAGTATTAAGACTTTTAAGTCTGTCATACAATGTCCAGTTCCAGAGAAATGTTTTCCCACAGGCGTGTCCATTTCATTCCTGATCGTATGTCTGTGTAGATTCATCCTTGTTTGTAGTTGTAAGGTTCTATGTATATATTCCTGAAAGTCAGTTTGTTCGTCAGCCATTTTACTTTCTGTCTTGCTGCAGCTATCTTGCCCTCAGTCAAAATGGAGTTTCCAGCTTGCATGTTCCCGCCCTGATTCTCTCCTTTGCTTCTTAAGCAGCCACAGCTGAGCAATCAGTGCTTCAGAATCTAGCCTGCAGTGAACCTGTGACTTGACTCCTGTAAGCCTTGGACCTTGTACTCCAGCTATTCCTACTGAGGAACTCTGAAGCACTTGTGGACTCTGAACCCTGCTCTTTGAAAGACCCACGTTTGCATGGACTTACGGTAACAGAGAAGAAGATCCTGAATCTGTATTGGAGAGTGATTGCTGAGCTTGGATTACTCTGGCCTGCTGTGTCTCCTGTTTCTGTGTCTGCAAACTGTGTGACTATTTCTGCCAACTTGTATGAAGTAATACAGGACTTTTCTATATCAAACCTGTGACTCCTGTGTTTTCATCGCACCAAGCACAAGACGCTATATGAACTGTACTACATACATTACAAGATTCTGAAGCCAAAACGTTAGTGTCTGCTGGGTCTGGAAGGCTGTGTCTGCTGTACTGTGGATATCAGACGTCCGGTTGTACTTTCTGTGATGACAGTGGTTGTGACTTCTCACAACCATTCCAGGTGAGCAATTCCCTTAAGTTTTTTCTTTTTGTAGTGTTACCACAGGTAAACACTATTGTTTTTTTTTTTCCTTTCTTTTCTCTTTTTTGTCTGCTGTAACTCTGGATATCAGATGTCTGGTTGAAACTTTCTGTGATGATAGTGGTTGTGACTCCTCACAACCATTCCAGGTGAGCAGTTCCCTTAATTTTTTTTTCTCTCTGCAGTGTTGCCACAGGTGAACACTATTGTTTTTTTTTTCTCCTCTTCTTCCAGTAATCCTGTCTTAAAAGATCTGGAAAATGGAGGCCCGCATAAAGGAACTTTGCGGAGTGACTGATAATATCCTTGCAGATTTGCAGAATATAAAGACCCGTTTTACAAATCTACAGGACCTCAATAATCACAATTTGCAAGTGGTTGGACAGACTACCCAGGATTTGCGAGCCAGGATTGAGGTTCTAGAGGGGCAAGTCCAGGCTCCTGCCGTAGCCCCGAGTGCTGGGATTCCCAAGTTGCCCCTTTTCGTTTTGGCGGTGAACGTGAGAAATTCAGGGGATTTATTAATCAATGCAATCTTTTTTTTCTGCACATGCTTCACAATTTCCCACTGAACGATCTAAGGTGCTTACTATAATTATGTTGCTTACCAACAAGGCTTTAATGTGGGCAAACCCTCTGATTGAGACTGAGGATGATTGTTTGAATCACCTTGATGATTTTATTTCAGCCATGGGGCAGGTGTTTGATGACCCCAATCGAGGTGCAACAGCTGAAGCAGCCATGTTAGCTTTGCGCCAAGGTAAGCACTCGGTAGTGAATATGCCTTGGATTTCAGGAGATGGGCCCTTGATACCACCTGGGACAGTTCCGCCAAAAAATCTATTTTTCGAAAGGGGTTATCTCCACTGATTAAGGATGAACTTGCTCGTGCCGACCCTCCCACTGCGTTAGGTGACTTTATTAACTACTGCATCCGTATTGATACTCGTCTGACTGAACGCAGGCAAGAGAGATGGTTCGAAAGCAATCGTACTAACCTTTTCCTACCTTCCTCTCCAGCTAAGGAACCTTTGAGTAGGATTACACGGGAACCTGAACCTGAACCCATGCAGGTAGACTCTTTACAACAACGGGTTAGTGATGCACGCAAGGAACATCGTTTTAAGGAGAATCTATGTTTCTATTGTGGTAAGTCAGGGCACTTCATTATAAACTGCCCCAGCCGTTCTCGTAAGACTACTGCAGCACTCATTCATTGTGAGTGTTGCGAGAGGGGATCTGTCAGGTCCGAGCCTCAGGCTCCAGAGAGATCTGCAGCAACAGATCTTGATTTCTCGGACTTAAACTCCGTTACCTCTGAGGACGTTGACTGTGTAAACGCTGCCATTTTTCAAGTTTCCTCAGCGGTGTCCCAGCTGAGTTGTAAGAAAAACAATTCTCATTGCTTTCTTTCCATCAAACTCTGGGTTGACTCAGCTTGGGTGTCTAGCTCTGCTATGATCGACTCAGGGGCAAGTGGAAATTTTATGGATGTCTCCTTTGCTCTGAAACAGGGAATATGTTCAGTGAAGAAGGCTACTCCAGTACAGATGGAAACTGTGGATGGCTCCCTGCTGACCTCTGGACCAGTGGATCAGGAAACAGAGCCTTTGAGGGGTTCTTATGGGTAAAGATCATCAAGAGAAACTTCCTTTATGCTTATCTCTTCTCCCCACTTTCCCATTATTCTAGGGCTACCATGGCTGCAGGCTCAGAATCCTACCATTAACTGGGAGACCAAGGAATTACACTTTCCAGAGAAACAGATGAGTCCAAAAGTTTCAGCTTGCTCTGTTCCTAAAGGAATCATGTCAGTCCCTGAACTACCAGCTGTATACCAGGACTATGTGGATTTATGTGACAAGAAGAACGCTGACCAGCTTCCTCCTCACCGTCCATATGATTGTCCAATTGAATTATTGCCTGGAGCAGAGATACCTTTTGGTAAGATCTACCCCCTGGCGGGGCCCGAGCTAAAGGCTTTAAAGGATTACATAGACGAAAATCTAGCCAAGGGCTTCATACGCCCCTCTTCATCTCCTGCAGGTGCACCCATCTTCTTTGTAAAGAAGAAAGATGGATCTCTGAGACCATGCGTAGACTATAGGGAACTCAATAAGGTTACTATTAGAAACCGTTATCCATTGCCTTTAATCCCTGAGTTATTGGAGAGAGTGCGACATGCCAAAATTTTTTCTAAACTAGATCTTCGTGGGGCCTATAACTTAGTCCGTATTAGACCTGGGGATGAATGGAAGACTGCATTCAGGTCACGCTATGGACACTTTGAATATTTAGTTATGCCTTTTGGTCTGAGTACCGCCCCAGCCACTTTCCAACACTTGGTGAATGACATCTTCAGGGATCTCCTAGATACATTCGTGGTAATTTATTTGGATGATATTCTAATTTTTTCTAACTCCACAGAGGAACATCATGGACATGTGAGAATGGTCTTGGAACGTCTAAGACAAAATCATCTTTACATCAAACTTGAAAAGTATGAATTCCATAGGACCGAAATTCAATTTCTGGGGTATGTACTGTCTACACAAGGAATTAGTATGGATGGAAGCAAAACCCAAGCCATCAAGGATTGGCCAAGTCCTAGAAATGTGAAGGAGGTACAGCGCTTCATCGGGTTTGCCAACTTCTATAGACGTTTCATTAGAAATTTCTCTGAGGTAGTGTCACCTATCACTCAACTTACCCGGAAAGAGTCTAGGTTTTCCTGGACTCCCCAAGCCCAGGAAGCATTTTCCCGTCTAAAAGATAAATTTACCACTGCACCTATCCTAGTACATCC
Organism: Oophaga sylvatica; assembly: GCA_033576555.1. Taxonomy (NCBI): domain Eukaryota; kingdom Metazoa; phylum Chordata; class Amphibia; order Anura; family Dendrobatidae; genus Oophaga; species Oophaga sylvatica. The sequence goes on along the minus strand of JARQOD010009285.1, from coordinate 3,054 downwards.
CAACCCCGAGCTTGCCTTCATAATAGAGGTGGATGCTTCAGACTGTGCCGTTGGAGCTATACTCTCTCAGAGAACAGGTGAGAAGAATGTCTTGCATCCCTGTGCCTTCTTTTCCCAGCAGTTGTCTTCGGCTGAGAGGAACTACGATGTGGGCAATAGAGAGTTGTTGGCCATTATTGCCGCCTTCAAAGAATGGAGACACCTTCTTCAGGGAGCTGCACAGCAAATAGTCGTCCTGACAGACCATCGTAACCTTGAGTTTATCAGGTCGGCTAAGTGCCTGACTCCTCGCCAGGCTCGCTGGAATCTTTTCTTAAACCAATTTAATTTTATCATCTCTTATAGACCAGGATCGCGCAATGGAAAGGCTGATGCACTCTCTAGGATTTACTCAGCAGAGACACGTCCAATTACTCCTCCTAAGACTATTCTTCCTGACTCTAGATTCCTAGGAGTAATTCATAATCAAGACCTACTTAAGGACATCAAGGAAGCATACCATGCGGATTCCTTTTTGGCACAACCCCCAAGGGACGTAAGTCTTGTCTTTAAGAATGGTGTGTGGATTCAGGGACAACGTCTGTATATTCCTGAAACAGTCAGATTAAGAGTATTGCAACTCATTCACGATTCCAAGATAGCTGGGCATAGAGGAATTCTTAAGACACAGGAATTTCTTTCTCGTTTCTTTTGGTGGCCCACTTGCAGGAAGGATGTTTTGAATTATGTCACTTCATGTGAGGTCTGTGCAAGATGCAAAACACCTCGCTCCTCACCAACTGGTCTGTTACAGCCTCTTCCCACCCCGTCCCGCCCGTGGGGATCCATTTCTATGGACTTCATTGTGGAGTTACCTACCTCTCAGGGGAAGAACACCATTCTAGTGGTGGTTGACCGTCTAACAAAGGCAGCTCATTTTATCCCTTGTGTCGGCTTACCCACTGCAAAACAGACATCAGATTTGATGATTAAAGATGTGTTTCGCTTACATGGAGTATCGGATGAGGTTATTTCGGATCGAGGGGTGCAATTCACTTCTAGGTTTTGGCAAAATTTCTGTGCAGCATTGGACATTAAAGTAAACCTTTCTTCTGCTTTTCATCCCCAGACTAATGGACAGACCGAACGAACCAATCAAACCCTGGAGCAGTATCTCCGCTGCTTTATCTGCCACCTACAGGATGATTGGGTGGATCTACTTCCATTAGCTGAGTTCTCGTATAACAACTCTCAGAGTGCCTCCACTAAACAGTCTCCTTTTTACTCTAATCTAGGTTATCATCCTAACATTCTACCACGATTTCCCATAGAAACGCCTTTACCAGCAGTGGCTGAAAGAATCACGTCTTTACAGAAGAATATGGATCTTCTAAAGGAAAATCTGGAATCGGCTCAAGAAAGGTACAAGAAAGCAGCAGATAAATTTCGTAAACCTGCACCAGCTTTCAAGGTAGGAGACTTGGTCTGGCTGTCAACCAGAAATCTTAAGTTAAGGATTCCATCGTCTAAGTTGGGACATAAGTACATTGGACCCTATAAAATCAGTAAAATTATAAGTGCCGTTGCTTGTCGTCTTCAACTGCCCAGAACTATGAGAATCCACCCTGTCTTTCATGTATCCCTACTAAAGGCTGCGACACCCAATACGTTTCCTGGACGTTCCTCTCCTTGCCCTGACCCAGTGCTAGTCGATGGTCAGGAAGAATTTGTGGTGGAAAGGATTTTAGATTCCAGGTTGTATAGAAATCAGTTACAATATCTGATTAAATGGCAGGGCTACCCAGTGGAGAACAACTCATGGGAACCGGTCAATAACGTTAATGCTCCTCGCTTGCTCCGTCAGTTTCATCAGAGGTACCCACACAAGCCTGGTCTGAGGTCATCCGGAGGTTGTCCTTAAGGGGGGAGTAATGTAAGGTTCTATGTATATATTCCTGAAACTCAGTTTGTTCGTCAGCCATTTTACTTTCTGTCTTGCTGCAGCTATCTTGCCCTCAGTCAAAATGGAGTTTCCAGCTTGCATGTTCCCGCCCTGATTCTCTCCTTTGCTTCTTAAGCAGCCACAGCTGAGCAATCAGTGCTTCAGAATCTAGCCTGCAGTGAACCTGTGACTTGACTCCTGTAAGCCTTGGACCTTGTACTCCAGCTATTCCTACTGAGGAACTCTGAAGCACTTGTGGACTCTGAACCCTGCTCTTTGAAAGACCCACGTTTGCATGGACTTACGGTAACAGAGAAGAAGATCCTGAATCTGTATTGGAGAGTGATTGCTGAGCTTGGATTACTCTGGCCTGCTGTGTCTCCTGTTTCTGTGTCTGCAAACTGTGTGACTATTTCTGCCAACTTGTATGAAGTAATACAGGACTTTTCTATATCAAACCTGTGACTCCTGTGTTTTCATCGCACCCAAGCACAAGACGCTATATGAACTGTACTACATACATTACAGTAGTTTTTGCATGGTTTCCCCAATATAGATAGCTCCAGGGCAACTTGTACATTGTTTCATGTACACCACTTTGGAGGATGTACATGAAAAGGAACCCATGACCTTATAGTCCTGATTTGTGTTTGGTACACGGACTGTATTTGTTGGTAATATGTGGGTACAAAAAATGCAAAACTTGAACCCACATATTACCAACAAATACAGTCCGTGTACCAAACACAAATCAGGACTATAAGGTCATGGGTTCCTTTTCATGTACATCCTCCAATGTGGTGTACATGATACAATGTACGAGGTGCCCTGGAGCTATCTATATTGGGGAAACCATGCAAAAACTACAAACAAGGATGAATCTACACAGACATACGATCAGGAATGAAATGGACACGCCTGTGGGAAAACATTTCTCTGGAACTGGACATTGTATGACAGACTTAAAAGTCTTAATACTAAAAGGTCATTTTAAGGATGACAGGGAGAGAAAAATATGGGAATTCAAACTTATTAGGATGTTCAATACTTTGACACTAGGACTCAACTTAACACCCAGTTTTATGGTTCACTACATAGACACAGTTCACACCTTCACCAGAAGGACTCCAATA
>JARQOD010009284.1:0-32022 GCA_033576555.1 Oophaga sylvatica | reverse complement strand
TCACCTCTCACCCCGGGCCCTTTTCGGGTCTCAACCGGGGGAACCCCCTGCTAGGCTCATCCCCCAGTTTGTCTCTCCCACGTCTTCCTCCCTCTCCCTCCCTACACTGACTAACTCCCCCCCCCTGAATTTTTTCCAGGGAAGTCCCAAAAAATCAGGTGTTTGACCCCCCCCTTCTGGCGGAGCAAAAGGGGGTTTTGTATCTTTTTACCTGAAAGTGCCCCTTTTTACTTTGGGGCATGACATCACCCTCCCCTAGAAGCATTCCTGTGGCAGCCAAACCCCGGGGTCCCCGGGGTCTTAACACAAAAAAAACTTTTTTTAAAAAAAAAATTTATTTTTGCATTGCTTTATTCTCCCCAAAAACTTTTTTTTTTTCCTGCTGATGGAGCTTATGGTTTGTTTTTTGCAAACAAAAAATTTTTCGGGGGTCCCGTTTATTTATATTCGTATTTTTGATCGCTTTTATTCCACTTTTTTTGGTGGCTTTTAATAAAGCATAATTTCTGATCACACTGTTTATTTTCCAATATAAGTAATCATGGGAGATATGTGGAATTCTGAAATACAAAGAAATACACTGAAAATGTTATATAATGAAAAGGGTATTTATTTATTGCGTAAAATATTAACACATTCTATGAGCTATTTGTCTAAATTTGTTTAATTGGATATAAAGTGGTTTGAAGGACATAACCCTTAAAAAAAAAACACATTAGTATTTTAACACTGCTTGAGGAAGGTCATGGACCGAAACTTCTGTCCATTGGGTAAATAAAATACCACTTTTTTTCTATCAACCTTAGTCCCTGTTTTTTGAATATTAAGTTGGCAAGTTTTGGAAATTGCTGAAAGGTTTGCACCCAATAATGTTTGTTTCTATGCGCTCCAACTTTTTTCTTAAATACTCTGTATATAGGCAGAAGTATGCAAGGAAAACCCACCTAAAAGCCTCCTATTTAATGATTATTTCAGGTAACCACAGGCAATAATACAAATATCAGCAGCCCGTAGGTCTCAATGAAATAGAAAAAAAATTTTGGTACTTACTAGCACATAAAATGCTGGGGCATAAGGGGCTGTGAAAGGGGGCGACAGCAACTCTTTCCAAACCCCCACGGGCACCGTTTAAAAGTTACAAACCACTCCCTAAACCAATTAAAGTATCACGGGTCCAAAAGAGTATTTTTTAAAAAATTCACAATTTTTTATGACAAAAAATTTAAAAATAAAACATGCAGAGAACTCACTAAGCAGGTGAATTTTTTAGGGAAAATTTTTGGGCTTGTAAAGTAATAACAATAGGACATGCAGTGTACAATAAAATAATATAATATTAATACATTAACACCCTGCAATATTTGAAATGTAATGACTCTCTAATACATCTCCCCTACCAAGAGAATTTACATAACCACCTAGAGATGGACATTAAATATAAAATATATTAAATATTAAACATAGCATCTAAGAAACAATAATGATTAAATGTATAACTTTTAATCATCTCCCCTATGAAACGAGGAATTACTATCAACTAAGATCACATCTATCACTTAAAAACACGCCACCTCACTTAAGGTGCAGGTGTAAAGTCATTAAAATCAAACGACAACCCAAACAGTCCGTACTTCATCTAAGTGCCAGAATGAAGCCCCCCCAAAGCCTGCCGCCTAAAGCGTTTCACCCCTTTCTTCGTCAGGTCAACGAAGAAGCGGGTAAACGCGCGTTGAGGCGGCAGGCTTTGGGGGGGCTTCATTACTGCAGCTACTTTAGATGAAGTACGGACTGTTTGGGTTCGTTTGATTCTAATGCACTTTAGCACCTAGCACCTTAAGTGAACGGTGGACGGTTTTTTAATGATAATGTGAACCTATTTTAGTGAATTCTCGTTTCATAGGGGAATTGATTAAAAGGGTTTCACATTTAATCTTATTGATACTTAGATGCTACTGTTTTAAAATTTTAATATGATCTTATATATTAATGTCCATCTCCAGGTGGTTAGTAAATTCCTCTCTTGTGGGAGATGTATTAGAGAGATCATTACATTTCAAATCTTGCAGGTTTAATTGTTTATAATCTATATTATACTTTATGTACACTGCAGCCATGTTATTACTCTAAAAGCACAATTGTCCTCCCTAAAGAAATCTCAGCCGCTTAGTGATTTTCTGTCATTTTATTTTAAATTTTGTCATAATAAAATTGTGAATTTTTCTAAAAAATACTCTTTTGACCCGGATACTTTAATTGGTTAGGGGATGGTTGAATGTTGGCTTGAGTTTATCAATAATATATACCATTAATTTATGGGAATTGTTTTTATTCACCGTTTTCACTGTTGGCTTTTGGGGCGTGCAAGAGGAAATGAACACATTACCGCTTAATAAAATCATGGGTGGGTTCAAATCTTATGCATAGCATTCAATCAATTGAACCTCACCATTAGCAGCAAGTTAAGCTGTACATACACTGCCCACAGGCTTAACATTTTCAAGCCTGATTTTACTAACCACAATAAAGAGTTGGGAATTGGGTTAATAAGGGGGGGGAATACAAAAATTAAAAGTCCCAATTATAAGAACATAACCCCCTTTCATTTATCCGTTTGGTTAATACGTAATTTTAAAAAGACAAAAAAACTCAATTGCTATTTTTTGGTCGCCTTACTTCTGCTGTTTGGAAATTTAATTAGGATAAATCTATCCTTCAGTTTTCTGCTTCTTTAAATTTTAATTGAATTCTTTTTTGAGCGCCGAACGAAATGAGGGATTCCACAACGGATTCATATAACATTGTCAAAACCCCTTTAATTATTTTTTCAAGGTTTTATACGTTTACAAAAAGGGGGTTTCAATTAGCATACAATTAAAGCTCTGATTAGGGGGTAATTATGGATAATTAGTAAAAGGGCGAATTTCATGTTGCTCGCCACGAAGATCTCGCCGGTTCACATTCTGACTTTCTCACACTGAGTTGCGTTTCTTTTGTTTGGCAGTTGGGAGTTAATTCTGCTGTTGTCAGTTCGGGGAATGGTGCATTTCTCCCGGCGCAATTAATTATTTGTTATTGGTTTCCTTTAAATCTCGGTTTCTGTTTGGGAGTTGCCAGTGAAATCTTCTGCAACCACAGATAGGATTGTATCGTTAGACTTAAGTTAAAGAGCTCCTTAGTTGTTTTAAAAGCCACCTGCTTAGAGTTTAATATCCCAACATTTATGTTCCTTTGTGTTTGGTGGACAAAGTCTGTTTTTCTCCAGCCCTGTCTTTATTTCAAAATCGTGATTTAGCAGAGATCACCCATACCCTTTGTGTAACAAATCCTTCTTAGGACTGATTACAGGGTTCAGGGACTGATAGGTACAGGGTTTGGCTGGAGACTTGGACCTCGAACCTTATCTACTCCAAGGTGAGGGATTAGTTAGGCCCCAGTTTAGGGTCAGGTTAGACCCCCGGTCCTCTCTTTCCTGTACAGTGTTCAATCCTCAAGATTAATCCTATTTCAACGTATCGTGTCAGGAAATCTATTATATTTACTGCTGATGTTCTAATCTAATTTGTATAGAGTGTTGTTCTTTAAGAATTTTTCGACATCGTAACATACATAAACCGCGTACAATTTTCACTGGCCTAAAAATTTTCCCCCCATTCCATATCCGTACCAGCTGGCTCTGCATTGCAGGGTTATCCAGGAGCTGACACATTAAGTCCAAAGTTTTTCTCCCCTGAGAAAACCCAAAGGTTGAACCTAAGGTTTCCCCCGGACAGGTTCCTGGTGGGCAACAAATTTTTTACCTTCAGGAACAGTAAATTGTTTTTTTTCGGCTTGGCCTCGATCACAGGAGTGAAGGCAAGATGGGAAGTTATCTCGCCCTACAAGGACCCTCAATCCCTGGGCATTTTCCCTCCTCCGGGACCCCGGGGTCTACAGTCATAAATCGATTTTTTTACTCCCTGGGTTTGTTATATGATACCCAATCGGGTCTCCTGTGGACAAAATTAGAAATACACAGGAAATCGTCCGGCGGGAGGAATTTCTTCGAGTTTCCGTAGATGGGCCAAAGATACTCAGTGGAATGACCCGCCCTTAGGAGCCAGTTTTTGTCATGGCTTTCTGACAAATTAAAGGCGTTTTGGCTCGTATGATTCTCCTCCATATGGAGGGGCTATGCCCGGCTATCCGTATGATAGACGGCTCCGGGAGAGGTCGAGGTAAACTCCGCCCCCTGTTGTTATCCACCTACTATAAAGTCCCTTATGTTGAGGGCCCCTTGTCTTTCGGAGGACCATGCAGTTGGGGGGACATCTTTCGTAGGAGGGATTTGGGGGGGGTACGCCGCAGGACTAGAAGGTGTTTTCTTCTGCGGGAAAGAGGGACATTTTGGGGGGAGTCCTCCCGGGCCTTGTTGAGCAAGAATCCCGAAAACTTTAATCCCAGGTTGTGGTGGACGACAACCTGGGAGATGTATTTCGTCCGCTATTCTTCCTTCCTTGTACCGTGGGTGGTGTTGGACGAGAGGGAGAATTTCTGTCTTCTTGATAGTGGGTCCGGGGCCAATCGGTGGTTCATTTGCCAGGTCAAGGTATGCATTGAGTGTATTGGTCAAACCGATCCCTAATTCTCCATTGACCCAGCCCTCGCCAAGGTAGCTTTTTCATGAGGTTCATAACATTGACCTTCGGGTAGGGGCAAAACAAGGGAACTTTTCTTGTTTTGTGTTGGGGGGGGTCTACCTACTCCAGTTTGGACTTCCTTGGTTGTTTAAACATAACCCTGTGATTAATTGGCAGTCCGGAGAGATAACCAAGGGTGATTTTGCAAAATAACTGCATGACACATCACGTGCGGTCGTGCTTAAATTTCCTCCTTTTTTGAGGACTTTGGGGTGTGTTCTCTGAGGAGGGGTGTCAGGATTGCCTCCTCTCGTGTATGACTCTCTATTAATTTACTTCCTGAGCAAGTTTCCTAAAGTAGGTTATATAACCTTTCTGGTCCAAGGGCGGCATAAAGATTATATTGGAAAGGTCTGGCTAAAGGGCTTTTAGACCTTCATCTTCCCCAGTGGCCGCGGTTCTTCTTTTTAAGAAGAAAGATGGAGGCCTACACCCTGCTTGGATTTTCCGCGAACTAATCATTACTGTTCGAATCCGTACCACTCCCCTGATTCCTGACTCTTCAATCAAATTGTTGGCGCCAAAGGGTTCTTAAATTGGATCTCAGGGGGGCGTATAACTATTAGGATAAAAGAGGGGATGAGTAAAAACGGGTTTAACCGCCGGAGGGACATTATGAGAACCTTATGCCTTTTTGGTTGCACTGCACCACAGATTCCAAATTTTGTTAATGACTTTTCGTCACTGGTGGGGCTGTTTGTGGTCTTATTTTGGATGACATTTTAATTTACTCCCAATCTTGTTCTACCGGAGCATGTGAGACAGGTGTTGCAGATTTCGAGAAAAATAAACTATAAGCCAAACGGAAAAGTTGTATTGCCGTACAGGAATTCATTTTTGGGTTTCTTGGTGTCACCCCCCTTTCCGATGGACCCGAAAGGGGAGAGCAGTGCTTGAATGGGATCACCAGAATTTTTAGGCCTGCACTTTTTTCTGGGTTTGCTAACTACTACCGGAAATTTATTTGTAATTTCTCATCTGTTGTCAAACCTCTCACTGACATGACAAGAAAAGGACGGATTTTTCTAAATGGTCGGACAAAGCTTGCCAAGCTTTTTCCTCTTTGAAAAAATGTTTTGCTTCGGCACCCGTTCTCATTCCAACCAGATGCACACAAGCCTTTCGTTGTGGAGGTGGACGCGTCTGACGTAGGGGTGGGTGCAATATTGTCCCAGGGTCCGTCCCCTGGTAAATGGCATCCGTGCGCTTTCTTTTCTAAGAAATTGTCGTCCGCCGAAAGGAATTATGATATCGGCAATAGGGAACTTTTGGCCATTAATTGGCTTTTGAAGAATGGCGTCACTTTTTGGAGGGGGCAGTCCACCCGGTCACCGTCATTACTGATCACAAGAACCGCTGTATTTGGAATCTGCTAAGCGTCTAAATTTTCCAGACAAGCTCGATGGTCGTTGTTTTTTACCAGGTTTAATTTTGTTTCACTTATCGCCCTGGATCTAAGAATTTTTAAGGCGGATGCCTTGTCTCGCAGTTTCCCAGGGCCGGAAAAATGGATGACCCGATTCCATCCTTCAGGAGGGGGGAAAGTGTCGGCTGTATGTTCTGAGCTTGAGGAGGAGGTATTAAAGTTCAGGGGGACGCCCCTGCAGACCTCCAGGGAGACTGTTTGTCCCAAATCAGTTGAGACAAAAGGTTATTGAGCACTCATAATTCTGCTTTAGCAGACATCCAGGGAGTAAGGCTACTTTAGATCTCCTTTCTCGCCGGTTTTGGTGGCCTAACGTTAATAAAGATGTTTTAACTTTTGTCGCGTCCTGTGGGGTTTGTGCTCGCTCTAAGACCCCTCATACCCGTCCGTCTTGGGACCCTCTTACCCTTGAAACTTCCGGAGCGTCCATGGACTCATTTGTCTATGGACTTCATCAGGGGACCTTCCCCTCGTCAGGGAAGACTGTCATACTGGGTTTGTTGACAGGTTCAGTAAGATGGCACATTTCATTGCTCTTTCCTGCCCTCCCTAATGCTAAAACTCTGGCGCAGGTGTTCATTGGGAGATTGTGAGACTTCATGGGTTGCCTTCTGATGTGGTGTCAGATAGGGGTCTCAGTTTGTGTCCAAGTTTTTGGAGGGCATTTTGTTTACGTCGGGGATGCAATTGTCATTTTCCTCGGCTTTTCATCCGCAGACCAATGGTCAGGACAGAGCGTCTGAATCAAAGCCTGAGACTTATCTTCGGTGTTTTGTCTCAGAGAACCAGGAGGACTGGTCTTCTTTTTGCCTCTGGCAGAGTTCGCTCTTAACAACGGGGCGGAGCGAGTCCACTGGTAAATCCCCGTTTTTTTGGGCATATGGTTTTCATCCCCCAGTTTTGTACTTTCAATGGGGGGGGCCCTTCTGGGTTCCTGAGGAGGAGCGTTTCTCGTCGTCACTTGCTTCAGGTGGGGAGGTGTATTGAATAATCTGAGTGCTATGGGAACCGTTTAAACGTATGGCTGATAGGAGGAGAGTTTCTGGTCCAGATCTTAATGTGAACGATCTGGTATGGTTGTCTACCAGGAATATAAAACTTAAAGTTCCCTCCTGGAAGCTGGGCCCCAGATTCATCGGGCCGTACAGGACAGTTCCATAATTAATCATGTGGCATTTCGTCTCGACCTCCCTCCTACGTTTAAAATTCATAATGTGTTCCACAAGTCATTACTTAAGAGGTACGTTGGCACCAGTCATACCATCACCTCTACCTCCTCCTCCAGTGGTGGTTTATGGTAACTTGGAGTTTCGAGTGTCAAAGATCATTGACTCACGTCTAAATCGCCGGTCCCTTCAGTACTTGGTGCATTGAAGGGTATGGTCCAGAGGAGAGGACGTGGGTTCCTGCGTCTGACATTAACGCAGATCGTTTGGTGCGGACCTTCCACAGAACCACCCGGGCAAACCTGCCCTGAGGGTCCGGAGGCCCCTCGTAAAGGGGGGTACTGTCATGTGTGCATCGCCACGAAGATCGTCGCGGTTGCACATTCTGACTTCTCACAGCTGAGTTGCTGTTTCTTTGTGTTTGGCAGTTTAGGGAGTTAATTCTGTCTGTGCTCAGTTCTGGGAATGGGTGCAGTTTCTTTCCCGCTGCAATTAATTATTTGTTGATTGGTTTCCTTTAAATCTCTGGTTGTCTGTTTGGGAGTTGCCAGTGAAATTCTTCATGCAAGACCACCCGATAGGATTGTATCTGTATAGACTTAAGTTAAAGAGCTCCTTAGTTGTTTTAAGCTCACCTTGCTTAGAGTTTAATATCCCAGATCATTTATTTCCTTCTGTGTTTGAGTGTGTATGCAATCCCGTGTTTTCTCCAGTCGTCTTATATTTCTAATCTGTGTATTTAGCAAGATCAGCCCATATCCCTTTGGTTTGGGAAAACAGAATCCTTCTTAGACTATTACAGGGTTCAGGGACCCGATAGGAGACAGGGTTAGGCTGGAGACTTGGACCTCTGAACCATTTATCAGTACCTCCAAGGTGAGGATTAGTTAGGACCCCAGTTTAGGGTCAGGTAGACCCCCGGTCCTCTTCTTTCCTGTGACAGTGTATCAAGTCCTCAAGATTAATCATGATTCAAGCGGATATCGTGTCAGGTAAATCTATTCTATATTTACATGCTGATGTTGCTAATCTATATGTTGTAAAAAGAGTGTTGTTCTTTAAGAATAGTTTTACTGACATCGTACACATATCATAAGACCGCGTGACATGAAGTTGCAGATTTATTGTTTATTGTTCTTGCCCCAGCATTCCTGCATGACTAGTAAAGAAAACAATAGATATCTTTCCAAAACACTCTGCTCTTTTTTCTGTATCCTTGGTAAAAAATGGTCCCTATGAGCTATAGCCAGGGTCGTCTTAAGAAACTGATTTAGCTAGCATCAGCTTTTGCATAGATATCTGAGCACAGGATTTTTAGCAAGTGAGATCTATCTAACTGTAAAGCACATATATATATAATATTATATATATATATGAAAATATGGAATACATATATATTTCCATGACAGTCCCCCCTTAGATACCACTTGCCCTAAAAACCTGCTCCTGTCCCAAAGCGCTGCAACCTTTTGTGCTGCCGGAGGGTTGAGACATGCCTAGTAAATGCCTCCCTACAGATCAGACTTTTCGCAAATGGGCGGTCAGGAGGACTGTCCCTAGCAGGGTTCATGTGTTTGCAATCATAGTCTCTTTATTCAACTGCATGTTCAGAAAAAACGGTGTATTCTTCATCAGTAGGTTATCTGTTGGTCATCAGAGCATCCACACATCCTTCAGGCTTAGGTGTCTCTCCTGGTACGGAGCTTCCTTGCAATGCGATACGTGGATCCAAGCAGGCTTTCCCTCTAGTTTCACAGAGGTTGGTGTCATCTGGGGCCTTGGACAGGACCATCAAATCTGGGATCGAGTGTTCTCATTTCCAACTTTTTTCACCAACACCCAGTCTCCTGGCTTTCAAGGAGTGCGTACCGGACACTGAATCTGGATCTGGCAGTAAAGAGAAAAACTCGAGAATGGACATTAGTTTTTGACTAATTCAATTACATAACAAACAAGATATCTTTTGCATATTCTGCTGCGAGGGAAGAATGCACCTGACTTGGGACTAGACCCAAACAAAATTTCGCATGGTGACAGCTTTTCTGGTCTCTGGGAGTGTGCCTTAACGCTAAACAATGCAATTGGGAGTGTGTCATGCCATGGTTTGCTGCAATTTTCAGCATCCTATTCTTAAGTGTTCCGTTCAGTCTTTCTACCTTCCTGCTGCTCGGGGGGTGGTAAGGAGTGTGAGGCCTAAATCTGACCCTACTGCTAACCAGATCTCTTGTGTCAGATTTGCTGTGAATGCGGGGTCCCTGATCACTTTCTATCATTTCTGGAACCCCGTATCTGCACACTATTTCCGAAAGTAGCTTCTTTGCAGTAGTCTTTGATAACTTGGAAGGCTTCTGTCCCATCTTGAAAATACTTCTTTGACCACAATGGCGTATTTGAATCCTTCACTTGGCGATATCTGGATGTGTCTATCTGGATCCTCTGAAGCTGGTAGAGTGTCTTGCCAGATAAGGTGAGGGGGACTTTCTTCCACACTCCAGGCTTGCATTTGCCGCAGGTCAGACAGCTGCTGGTGAATTTGGCTGTTAGGGTGGAGATCCCTAAAGCAAACCCAGTAAGCACCAATCAGATCATTCATCTGTGTCTTTGATATGTGGGTGTGGTTCCATGTGCCCTTTGGACCACCATAGGTGCATACTTTGTGGTAGGCAGGTTTGAAGTCCATTATGATAGCCTTCCTCTTCGCGTGTTGCTTTTTTCGCATTCAGCTCTTCTTCTCCTTTTGGAGCTTGGTCTTGCAACTTCTTGAGCAGATCCCAGGACGTCTTTTTGTCAGGTTTCTTGTCTTCAGTCATCATGTAGTAGCCGTCCGGCTCTACGACCTCTCCCACTTCTCTATGTTGTCTTCCTTTGGCCGCTTCTTTGGCTGCCCTGTCCGCCATGTTTATTGCCTCACCCTCTTCTGTTCTCAGTTTTCCATGCGCTTTTGATTTTTTTAAATTGCCACCATTTGGAAGTTGGAGTACACCCGCAGGTCCCTGGAGGCTCCATGATGCTTCACGGTTTTCCCGCTTGCTGTGATGAAGTCCCTTGCAGCCCAGATGGGCCCAAAGTCGTTGTGCTATGCCATGCGAGCACCTTATCGGTGTAGATGTTTGCAGTCTTGCCTTCTGCCATCTGGCAGGCCTTTGTCAGCGCTATCAGTTCTGCTTCCTGGGCTGACAGGCTAGGTGACAGACTTCTGGACCACATGATTTCTTGATTGCTGGTCACTGCACTTCCTGTGTGGAAACTTCTTCATTTATCTGCAAATCTGGAGCCATCCAAGTAAGGATAAATTCTGTAAATTTTTGTTCTGAAAAGTCCATATTGTATCCCCCCTTGGGAGTGGGAGTAGAGTGGCCGGGATGAGGACTGTAGGTCTGGAGACGGTGACATTGTGAGATAAAGGCGATAGAGGCGCCCCAAAGATGCCTGGCGGTGGGGAGATTATTGTTGGTTGAGCTTGATTGAGGATTGCCAAGATGTCGTGTGGAGTGAGAGTTTCCAGTGCTGTCCAAGAGTGATGTCAGCAGTCTTGTCCAGGAAGGTGTGTGCTGCAGGAGGCTGCTGAGCTGCAGTTACTGCCATCAGGCAGGAGGGTGCTCCTCTTGCAACTGGATCCAAGCGGGCTGAGAGGCAGCCTAAAAGTCTCTGTTTTCCCCCGTAAATCCGTGTCAGGACTCCAGTAGCATGACCTTCTTTCTTCCATCAGGTAGACGGAAAGACTTCTCGTAGTCAGGTAGGCCTGGTATTGGCGCTGAGACTGTGGAGTTCTTCCAGTCTCCTGAATGATTGAAGGCTGCGTCCGATAGAAGGAGCGGGGTTGCGTTGATGCAAGCGCACAGAGACTGCATTAGGACTGAGGCATCAGGATCCAGTTCTGCAATACGACAATAGACCATCTTCTCCACAGTGGTCTTCAGTCATTTGACATGTGTTTCATCTGGTGGGCAATACAGTGTCCCAGGATGGCTTGCTCCTCTGGGCAATGTGGTGGGTCGTAGGGGTTCTCTGCAGCGGTTCCGGTAATGGCCAGGCTTGCCAAAGTTGAAACACTTGACGGTTCTTCTGTCCTTGTAGCGTGGTTGCTCATCTTGGTCGTGGCAATCATGAGGGAGCTGTTTTCCGCACTCCTGGCTGGGATTCTATCCCTTTTGCGACTGTGAGCAGGGTGTCCATTGCTATTGACCTGTACTCAGGCCTAGCTACTATCAGTGGCTTTCTGATTGGTTCTTTCAGTCCATGCAAAAAGGGCCTGTGCCAACATCTGTCTGTGTATCTGAACATGAATAGTGAAGCCCAAATCTTGAAACACTTGCATCACCTGTCATAGAACTTCTCTACAGACTCTGTCTGGTCTTGACTCATGTCATGTAGGCTGAGAGTTTGTCCTGTCAGTCTGCTTTTGGCCCATTCTCTGAGCTGCTCAATTAGCTTTGGTCCTGTCTCCCAGGCATACGCATCTAATTCTGCTGGAAGCTGAAGTGTTCTCTCATAATTGGCCAGAATACATCACCTGCTTTTATTTCCATTACGGCCCAGAGATCAATCCAGGCTGCTGCATACGTTCTCTGGATCTGCTGCATTTTTTGGCAAAATGGCATGGGTGTATCCCTGGGTCTGGCAGCATACTGATCACCTGGCTTGGGTTGAAGGGCTCATAGGAGGGTGCCTCTACCTGTCCCTGCTCTATTGGTGCTTTTGTTTTTTTCCCTAGTATTGGGCAGCATGTGTGACGTTGCATCTTCATCTTCATCAGATAAGAAGTGACATGGTGTGCTTGGTGCATACACTGCTGAGATTGGGCTTAAAAGTTGTCTTGCTGCATGGGGATTTCCCTCTTCCTTGATGAGGCTGCGGTGGATCAGTGTCATGGTTCCATGCTGGCAGCCCTGCTCGGCACTGAGGTTCCTCATTTGTGTCTGTAGCTACACCTCCCCCCTGTGAAACCCTGGCTGTGGGCTCTGCTAGCTGTTGTGTCTGGGGGCTACATGCAGCGTTTTGTGTAGGGAGATTTGCACTTTCTTCTCCTGATACAATGACTGGCAATGTTTTGTACTGTGCTTGGGATAGACAGGGTGTCCCTGTGCTGGAGGCACTGAATACAGGGGACACCACATTGCTTTGATTGGGCGTTGACCCAGTTGATAATGAAGTAGAAAAAAAAAAGGAAGAGAAGGAGGTGTGAGTGAGAAGCGGTGGGATGTGCCTGAGAGGAGGAGGAAGGAGGAGAGCGAGCACGAGCAGGTGGGTGTGGTGTGGGAGGAGAAAGGGAGAAAAAGGAAGGAGGAGAAAGATCAGAAGGGTGTGGTGTGGGAGGAGAGAGGGAAAGAGGAAGGGGGAGAGATAGAGGGGGAGAGTGGAGGGGAGAGAGGAGAAAATGAAGGAGGGGAGGTGAAGAAGAGAAGAGGAAGAAAATGGATGTGTCAGAGATGTGAGGGAGGGGAAAGAAGGAATGATAGGGAAGGAAGGATAGAGAGGGATGGCAGCGGGGAAAGAGGAGAAAAGTCTGAAGAAGAAGAAAAAGGGACTGAGAGAAGAAAGAGGAGAGGTGTCCCCCCTGTGATTCTTGAGAGGGGACCGTTGAAACAAAAATGCCTTCTCCATGTGGAGAGAGGCGGGGAGCGTTTTTCCCTGTACAAGGCTCCTTATTCAATGAGAGCAGCCTACACCTGTCCCGTGTCTCCACATGATGGACATTGATGTGTGTGACTCTAAATTCTGCTCTTGTGACATGTCCGTGATCATTTCCTCACAGATGATTTCAATGCTTCTTTAACACCTTTTCAATCTTATTCACATAAAAATCACTTCCTGGTCCATTCAAATAACTTGCTGTACCTTCTACACGACCACCACTGCTCTTTTATAGCAGACGGTAATCTATAAACTTTCCTGTGCCTTTCAAACAAATACAAAAAAAAAACATTTCATTGTGCAGCGTAAAGTCTGCCTGTCCATTTGCTTCTCACGTACTCTGACCTTCTATTCACATGCCTAGCCCTTCGATTCTTACGTACTGTGTCTGTTCCAAAAACCTATTCAACAAAGGTGATTGAAAATCGAAAACTGCTGCATTCTGGTTCTGTGTTGCACGACACTGAAATTCTTGTCTTCGCTGAATGCCTGATGGGAGGGGTGAGTGAAGCCGCTGCGCAACTGTTTGTGTATTCTCCCTCAGCCTGCAATTTCCTTATCTGTGTTTCTTACCTTGGTCTAAAGCACGCTAGTAGATCTTGCTGGTTGGAGAATAAAACTCTAAAATAAGTTGATTAGAAAAAAAAAACCTCTCCAAAATTATTTAAAAATGTACTTAAAAGAAAAACTTTAAAAAAAAAAGTTAATTTAAAAAGAAAACCCTACACAGTTTAGTGAAAAACACTAAAAGCAAAAAAAGCTGATCAAAAAGGGGAGGGAAAAAAATGTATTAATAGTAAACTTTGAAAAACAACCCTTGTTACTAAAACGCTAATTAAAAACAGAAAAGAGGTGGAAAAACTGATTGTAAAATGATAAAAACAAAAAGAAAAATACTTTTTAAAACTTTTGTCTGGTAGCGAAGGCTTTATCCTAACGCCCTCTAGAATGTCATCTCCGCTGCTGCTGCTGCACTTCCCCCCTCCCTTATATCTCTGCCTGCTGTGTCTTACAGACACTGAAATCACGTATCAAAAAAAAGGTTATCCCTATAGAAAAAAATTAATACAGTTCAGTCTGAATGCCTGAGAATTTTCACGCTACAGTCTGTAGCAAAAAACTAGCTAAAAAAAAAACAAAAATCAAAAAAAAGAACAAAACAAAACCAGGAAACAGATGTGACAACGTGATTAGCAGAGGAGGGGGTCAAAGGAGTTTTCTCGCTGCTGCAGCCAGCAGTGAATGAGATAGTGACAGAGCGCATTCTGCTCTGAATGAGATTTAAAGCGACAGTACCTGATACAGACAGTGACACGTACAATGAGACAGACACCCGGGAGAATACGAATCCCTCTTTTAATGATCTGTGACACATACAAGCTGCTCTGGTAACTGATAACTCACCAATTGCACTGAGCACGGCAATGCTCCAGGTCTATTACTTCAGAAATCCGTTCGCCCTGGCCGGTGCGCCGGTCACAGTAATCTTTAATAGCCTTAATCAAAATTCTCACCATCCACGTCTGATTTACTGGGATGACCTCCCCCTGTGTGAAGGATTACTGCGTGGACTTATCCAATCAAAGCTCCCGCCCCTCACACCTGGATTTTACTGGGATGACCTCTCTCCCATGTATGAAGATTACTGCGGGAACTTATCCAGCATTTGGTTTTTTGCTATACAGCTCCCAGAAATCAGCAAGCAAAAACAGTCACCGTTCCAACTTTTCTCCCGGTTCACATAAAACATGAAACACATACACAGCACAGCAGCAAACAACTTATATCCCCGGGTTTTGGATAAGGGTGTGGACTTTTTACACTACCTGGGAATGCGGTGGTGACCACACCTGACCGGCAAGAGGTGTAAGACCAGGACTGAGCACAAGGGACTTTCAGGTAAGATGACAAGATTTTCTTACCTTACTTATGGAGCTGCGCAGTCTCCGTCCCATGAGCCAAGGCCATGGCTAACACCTCTTTTCTCTCCGGTCAGCAGGTCCCCTTGCGTTTCGTCCACTGCCCCGCGTGCAGGCGCCAACTGTTATGGAAATTTAATTAGGATAAATCTATCCTTCAGTGTTTGCTGCTTCTGTTCCCAATTTTAGATTGAATGTCTTTTTGAGCGCTCAGAACGAAATGAGGACTGTCCACAACGGAAGTGTCAGTATAACAGTTCGTCAAGACCCCAGTTTATTATTCATTCAAGGTTTTATACGTTTACAAAAAGGGGCTGGTTAGTCAATTAGCATACAATTAAAAGCTGCTAGATTATTGGCTGTTCTAGTGTAATTATTATAATTATGATAATTATGATAAAAGGGCTGAAGTTGCAGATTTATTGTTTATTGTTCTTTGCCCAGCATTCCTGCATGACTAGTAAAGAAAACAATAGATATCTTTCCGAACACTCTGTTCTTTTTTCTGTATCCTTGGTAAAAAAAAAGGTCCCTATGAGCTATAGCCAGGGTCGTCTTAAGAAACTGATTATAGCTAGCATCAGCTTTTGCATAGATATGCTGAGCACAGGATTTTTAGCAAGTGAGATCTATCTAACTGTAAATGCATATATATATATATATTATATATTATATATATAATAGAATATATGGAATACATATATATTTCCATGACACTACATATTACATATAATACTTAAAGAAGAACAAAAAGCACACAGATCTCCAAATTATAACAATAAAAACTACAGTCTGTCTCACAAAAAAGGGCATCACATATCTATGTTAATTAAAAAAAAGAAAAAAATTATCATTCTAAGAATATGGCAAAACAAAAAAAATTACTTCGTTGAAAAATTGGATGCTATTGTATAAAATTAATACATTACAATACATTATACATATTTAAATCTGTGTCTGTGACATCCTAAACTGTTAAATTACAAATTAAACCTTCATTTCGTCCCACAAAAAACTAATACCTCCTACAACACCAATGACGTTAAAAGAAATGTTTATTGCTTAACATGGAAACACAAAAAATGATTGTGCAGAAGTAATAAAATATAAAGTATACATAATTGATATTAACATGTCCATAATATACCAAACTGTAACTGAATCATATTATTTATCCTGTTTGGGTGAAGACTAGAGATGGCGAACCCGAACAGTAAAGTTCGGCGTCCATACCGAAAACTTACTGTTTGGGTTCGGCACCCGAACACCGGTTGGGTACGCAGCCTCAGTGATCCGCTGTAACCTCGATCTTCATCTCATTCATCAGTGCTAGAGATGAGTGAATATGTTCGAAAACTCATCTACAAACATAAATTCGGGCGTATATGGCACATTTGGATTCGTGATCGGAAACACGAGGAAATTTTTATAAAATAAGATAAATTGGTAACATTCAGTAAAAAGAAAATATTTGCTTTGCCACTAAAGTGAGCACTTTAGCTAGGATAGTGGTGGTGTATGATGAGCTTGAAGCTTGAGGCATGTGTTTGATGAGGTGGGGGTTGGGGAGAGCTCAGAGAAGCAGGGTGCTTGTAAACATTTTTTTTTTCTACCTTTGTGTGCACATTGCGGCTAGCCAATCAGGGCGCAGGAAACATCCACTATGTTCTGACACAATGACTTGTGTTATTGGCTGCTGAAATCACATGTTCCTCTCTATATAAAGAGCAGCCATCTTGTTTTAGTGCCATTTAGTCAATATAACAGTGGAGAGAGGTTGCTTCTGATGCTGGGCCTGGGTACTGATAGATTTTAGCTCGTTAGCTAGGCGGTTGTTTCTAAATCAGATAGTTTAGATAGCTAGTGTCCTCTGTGGCTGTGAAATCGAGCTTCCAGCTTTTTTTTTTTTGTGCCATTACTGAGGTCCACAGACAAAGACAGCAGTGCACATTTCATAGAATTGTGTTCTGCACTGCTTCTATTGTGCTCCATGCAAGAGTAGACCTTTTTAAATCTGTCATTTAGTTGCGGTGAAATTCATCTTTCTTTACAGCTGTAGCACAGTAAAAAAAAATGTTTATCTGTAGCCAAACATGATGCAGCCTGCCGAATCCCACCTTGGAATTTAGTGGTGGTGAAATTTATCTTTCTGCACAGCTATTGCACAGTAAATAAAGCAAAATTATGTTACTAACGTTCTACAGTAAGGGAGATCTCAGTTTGAAATTGTTTCGAGCATATCTTTTTTGTCATACAGGCCTAATTCACACTCAAACAATTCTTTCTTCTGTAACTAACGAAATTCAGCACGCCATATTTCACCTTGTCATTTAGTGCCGGTGAAATTCAGCTGGTTGCAGAGCTGGTGCAGAGTAAAAAATCTAATTTTTTGTTGCTAATACTGTGTTCCTACCACACTATCTGAGCAACATTACTGGAAAAAGTGAGGTTGTGGTGGAAGGCGGATTAGGCTTGATGTTCAAGGTGTGAGTGGAGTAGGGTAATGTCTGTGAAAGCACTAGTGAACCAACAATGTCCTATACAAAGACAACTGACAACTTCTGTTACTGGATGGGGAACTCCACTGCCTTTCTTTGGCAGATGCACAGATGTATGCCTTGTTGATGAAGCCCATAAAGATCATGTGCTCGAGTGGATGGCAAGCACAACTTCAAGTGGCCACTCCTCCTCTTCCCCCACCTCAACATCACACCAAGTACAGTCCACAGAGGTGGCACCCCAATTAACCTTGCCTCTCCCCACTTCACAATTCTCTACCTGTCCAACTGACTGTAGTGAACCACAGATGGGTGAGTCTGCAGAGCTGTTCACACATTCTATGCCATGGGCATCAGAAGAGTACTCAAAAGCTTCACAGAGTCAGGATGTGGAAATCATCTGTACCGATGCCCAATTAGGAAATATCACATTCTTTGCAATAAGTGTCTCCCACAGTGAGGGTTTACTTTGTTTTTTCACCCCTTTATTGACCTCAGTATTTTTGCCATTTTTTTTCATTTATTTTGGACATTATATTGATGGTGAATATACTGTATATATAGATGTCAGTAACACACACACACACACTATATATATACACTACCGGTCAAAAGTTTAGGGTCACTTAGAAATTTCCTTATTTTTGAAAGAAAAGCAGTTTTTTTCCAATGAAGCTAACATTAAATGATTCAGAAATACACTCTATACAGTGTTAATGTGGTAAATGACTATTCTAGCGGCAAACGTCTAGTTTGTAATGCAATATCTTCATAGGTGTATAGAGGCCCATTTCCAACAACCATCACTCCAGTGTACTTATGGTATTTTGTGTTCGCTAACTGTGTAAGAAGGCTAATAGATGGTTAAAATACCCTTTAAAACCCTTGTGCAAGTATGTTAACACAGCTGAAAACCGTTTGGTTGATTAGAGAAGCTATAAACCTGACCTTCCTTTGAGCTTGTTGAGAATCTGGAGCATTACATTTGTTGGTTCCATTAAACTCTCAAAATGGCCAAAAAAAAAAGAACTTTCTTGTGAAACTCGACAGTCTATTCTTGTTCTTAGAAAGAAGGCTATTCCATGCGAAAAATTACCAAGAAACTGAAGAATTCATACAATGGTGTGTAGTACTCCCTTTAGAGGAGTGCACAAACAAGCTCTAGCCAGAGAAGAAAGACAAGTGGGAGGCCCCGCTGCACAACTGAGCAACAAGACAAGTACATTAGAGTCTTTAGTTTGAAAAATTGACGCCTCACAGGTCCTCAACTAGCAGCTTCATTAAACAGTACACATTAAACGCCAGTGTCAACATCTACAGTGAAGAGGCGATTTGGGGATGCTGGCCTTCAGGGCAGATTGGCAAAACAAAAGCCAATATTCCTCTGTCCAATGTCTGTGTTCTTTTGCCCATATTAATCTTTTCCTTTCATTTAAGCCAGTCTTAAATATGGCTTTTGTTTTTTTCTTTCAAAAATAAGGAAATTTCTAAGTGACCCTAAACTTTTGACCGGTAGTGTATATATATGTATATATATAGTATAGACCAAAAGTTTGGACACACCTTCTCATTTAAAGATTTTTCTGTATTTTCATGACTATGAAAATTGTACATTCACACTGAAGGCATCAAAACCATGAATTAACA
The DNA here is from genome assembly GCA_033576555.1 of Oophaga sylvatica. Lineage (NCBI taxonomy): Eukaryota > Metazoa > Chordata > Amphibia > Anura > Dendrobatidae > Oophaga > Oophaga sylvatica. The sequence continues at coordinate 13,056 of JARQOD010009284.1, read as the reverse complement.
CATGTGGAATTATATACTTAACAAAAAAGTGTGAAACAACTGAAAATATGTCTTATATTCTAGGTTCTTCAAAGTAGCCACCTTTTGCTTTGATGACTGCTTTGCACACTCTTGGCATTCTCTTCATGAGCTTCAAGAGGTAGTCACAAGAAATGTTTTTCACTTCACATGTGTGCCCTGTCAGGTTTAATAAGTGGGATTTCTGGCCTTATAAATGGGGTTGGGACCATCAGTTGTGTTGTGCAGAAGTCTGGTGGATAAATAGCAGATAGTCCTACTGAATAGACTGTTAGAATTTGTATTATGGTAAGAAGAAAGCAGCTAAGTAAAGAAAAACGAGTGGCCATCATTAAATTAAGAAATGAAGGTCAGTCAGTCCGAAAAATTGGGAAAACTTTGAAAGTGTCCCCAAGTGCAGTTGCAAAAACCATCAAGCGCTACAAAGAAACTAGCTCACATGAGGACGGCCCCAGGAAAGGAAGACTAAGAGTCACCTCTGCTTCTGAGGATAAGTTTATCCGAGTCACCAGCCTCAGAAATCGCAGGTTAACAGCAGCTCAGATTAGAGACCAGGTTAATGCCACACAGAGTTCTAGCAACAGACACATCTCTACAACAACTGTTGTGCAGCAGGCCTTCATGTTAAAATAGCTGCTAGGAAACCACTGCTAAGGACTGGCAACAAGCAGAAGAGACTTGTTTGGGCTGAAGAACACAAGGAAAGGACATTAGACCAGTGGAAATCTGTGCTTTGGTCTGATGAGTCCAAATTTGAGATCTTTGGTTCCAACCACCGTGTCTTTGTGCGACGCAGAAAAGGTGAACGGATTGGACTCTACATGCCTGGTTCCCACCGTGAAGCATGGAGAAGAAGGTGTGATGGTGTGGGGGTGCTTTGCTGGTGACACTGTTGGGGATTTATTCAAAATTGAAGGCATACTAAAGCAGCATGGCTACCACAGCATCTTGCAGCGGCATGCTATTCCATCCGGTTTGCGTTTATTTGGACCATCATTTAATTTTCAACAGGACAATGACCCCAAACACACCTCCAGGATGTGTAAGGGCTATTTGACCAAGAAGGAGAGTGATGGGGTGCTACGCCAGATGACCTGGCCTCCACAGTCACCAGACCTGAACCCAATCGAGATGGTTTGGGGTGAGCTGGACCGCAGAGTGAAGGCAAAAGAGCCAACAAGTGCTAAGCATCTCTGGGAACTCCTTCAAGATTGTTGGAAGACCATTTCCGTGACTACCTCTTGAAGCTCATCAAGAGAATGCCAAGAGTGTGTAAAGCAGTCATCAAAGCAAAAGGTGTCTACTTTGAAGAACCTAGAATATAAGACATAATTTCAGTTGTTACACACTTTTTTGTTAAGTCTATAATTCCACATGTGTTAATTCATAGTTTTGATGCCTTCAGTCTGAATGTACAATTTTCATAGTCATGAAAATACAGAAAAATCTTTAAATGAGAAGGTGTGTCCAAACTTTTGGTCTGTACTGTATATATATACAGGTGCATCTCACAAAAGTAGAATATCATCGAAAAGTTATTTTATTTCAGTTCTTCAATACAAAAAGTGTAACTCATATATTATACAGAGTCATTGCAGTGTGATCAATTTCAAGTGTTTATTTCTGTTAATGCTGATGATTATGGCTTACAGCCAATGAAAATCCAAAAGTCATTATCTCAGTAAATTTAAATACTTTATAATACCAGCTTGAAAAAAAAATTGAAATGTTGGCCTACTGAAAAGTATGTTCAGTAAATGCACTCACTACTTGGTCGGAGCTCCTTTGGCATCAATTACTGCATCAATGCGGTGTGGCATAGAGGCGATCAACCTGTAGGACTGCTGAGGTGTTATGGAAGCCCAGGTTACTTTGATAGCAGCCTTCAGCTCATCTGCATTGTTAGGTTTGGTGTCTCTCATCTTCCTCTTGACAATACCCCATAGATTCTCTTTGGGGTTAAGGTCAGGCGAGTTTGCTGGCCAATCAAGCACAGTGAAACTATTGTTTTATTGTTTTTAAACCAACTATTGGTACTTTTGGCAGTGTGGACAGGTTACAAGTCCTGCTGGAGAATGAAATTTCCATCTCCCAAAAGCTTGTCGGCAAAGGGAAGCATGAAGTGCTCTAAAATTTCCTGGTAGACAGCTGCGCTAATTTTGGTCTTGTTAAAACATGGTGGACGTACACCAGCAGATGACATGGCTCCTGAAACCATCATTGATTGTGGATACAATTCATGGGAAAATGGGTGTCACTGACAAGTATATATATATATATATATATATATATATATATATATATTACTGCTCAAAAAATAAAGGGAACACTCAAATAACACATCCTAGATCTGAATGAATTAAATATTCTCATTGAATACTTTGTTCTGTACAAAGTTGAACGTTTGACAACAAAATCACACAAAAATTATCAATGGAAATCAAATTTATTAACCAATGGAGGCCTGGATTTGTAGTCACACACACAATTAAAGTGGAATGTAATGTCCTTAAAGCAAGTCAAAATGAGGCTCAATATTGTGTGTGTCCTCCACGTGCCTATATGACCTCGCTACAACGCCTGGGCATGCTCCTGATGAGGTGGCGGATGGTCTCCTGAGGGATCTCCTCCTAGACCTGGACTAAAGCATCCGCCAACTCCTGAACAGTCTGTGGTGCAATGTGACTTTGGTGGATGGAGCGAGACATGATGTCCCAGATGTGCTCAATCGGATTCAAGTCTGGGGAACGGGCGGGCCAGTCCATAGCTTCAATGCCTTCATCTTGCAGGAACTGCTGACACACTCCAGCCACATGAGGTCTGGCATTGTCGTGAATTAGGAGGAACCCAGGGCCAACCACACCAGCATATGGTCTCACAAGGGGTCTGAGGATCTCATCTCGATACCTTATGGCAGTCAGGTTATCTCTAGTGAGCACGTGGAGGGATGTGCAGCCCTCCAAAGAAATGCCACCCCACACGATTACTGACCCACTGCCAAACCGGTCATGCTGAAGGATGTGGCAGGTAGCAGATCGCTCTCCACGGTGTCTCCAGACTCTGTCATGTCTGTCACATGTGCTCAGTGTGAACCTGCTTTCATCTGTGAAAAGCACAGGGCGCCAGTGGTGAATTTTTCAATCCTGGTGTTCTGTTGCAAATGCCAAGCGTCCTGCATGGTGTTGGGCTGTGAGAACAACCCCCATCTGTGGACGTCGGGCCCTCAGACCATCCTCATCAAGTCAGTTTCTAACCATTTGTGCAGACACATGCACATTTGTGGCATGCTGGAGGTCATTTTGCAGGGTTCTGGCTGTGCTCCTCCTGTTCCTCCTTGCACAAAGGTGGAGGTAGTGGTCCTGCTGCTGGGTTGTTGCCCTCCTACGGCCCCCTCCACATCTCCTGGAGTACTGGCCTGTTCCTGGTAGCGCCTCCAGCCTATGCTGACAGACACAGCAAACCTTCTTGCCACAGATGGCATTGATGTGCTATCCTGGATGAGCTGCACTACCTGAGCCACTTATGTGGGTTGTAGAGTCCGTCTCATGCTACCATGAGTGTGAAAGCACAACCAACATTCAAAAGTGACCATAACCTCAGCCAGAAAGCATTGGTACTGAGATGTGGTCTGTGGTCCCCACCTGTAGAACCACTCCTTTATTGAGTGTCTTGATAATTGCCAATAATATTATGCCACCTGAGGAAGATGGACTCACTCCGTCGAAACGCGTTGTGGATTCATTGTTTTACCATAATTTTTAATAATTTTTAATAAATGAAGATTGTAATTTACTAAGAAGATTCCTGTCTTTTGCGCCCTGCTGACCGGGTTTTCAAAAATCTTGCTCAACAGTAATCCACTCGAGGTACCCGGCTGGAGCAGCACTAGATTTCTTAAATGCATACGACACTTACGTCTGGTTGGCGCTCCTACAGACTGTCTATCCCACGTCTCTCATTCATCCTCAACACTGACATTCTCCAATGCAGGTTCTTCTGGCTCAATAATTCACTGCATAGACAAACAGTATGGGAGTACCAATTTACTGGGAACAATGGTTTCAGGTGTCCATCCAGTACATCGGTTCAAAGGGTTATTGGGGTGTGTGTTATTTTTGGGCATAGCAGGCCTTAAATTCAATGCATAGGCAAACAGTATGGCAATAGCAAATAAAGAATAATGGGAACTTTGCTTACAGGTGGCCAGCCAGTACATTGGTTCAAAGGGTTCTTGGAGTGCGATTAAAGTTTGGGCAGGGCAGGGCTTGCATTCAATGCATAGGCAAACAGTATGGCAGTACCAAATAAAGAATAATGGGGATTTTGCTTTTATGTGGCCATCCAGTACGTTGGTTCAAAGAGTTATTAGAGTGTGTGTAACATTGGGGCAGGGCAGGCCTTGCATTCAATGCATAGGCAAACAGTATGGCAGTACTAAATAAAGAATAATGGGAACTTTGCTTTCATGTAGCCAGCCAGTACGTGGGTTCAAAGGCTTATTGGAGTGCATGTAACATTGGGCCTTGCATTCAATGCATAGGCAAACACTATGGGAGACCCACTTTCTTATAATAGGAAAATTTTTTCTTGAGGTCCTCATGTACGTCTTGTCAAAGGGGTTTTGGGGTGCGTCCTAATTTTTTGCAGTTTCCAGATCAGGTCTCCAATTCACTGGTCTCACTTTCCCCATCCATGTGCTTGTTCAAGTACCCTCTCTGTACGTAAAACTAATGATGGTAATAATGTACAATGAAAACTTGAAGTGTTCCAGCTTCTTGAATAAAATCCAAAGTTTTTTAGTCCATATTAAAATATATAACTGCTCCTGAACCACACTCTATCTGGAGAAAAAGCTATGTGTTTCGATCACTGCAGCAATCTCTATCAAAGCTTAAAACCTCCAATTCCCACAGTGCTTTAAGAAGACCTGGGACCAATGAATTAATTAGATCACATCACATGACATATAAACAGGTCCAATATACAACATACACGCTTGTGCTAGAACTGACATATATAAAAACATAAAACCAATTTAAAAGTTAGGTAGATAAAATCATTAGTGATTGATTAACTTTGGGGGTTTTGACCAAAAAACACTTTAAATCTTAATATAAAACAATTTATCTATTGTAAGCCATCTAATGTTGAATACAACATTATTTTTTCCATATGCAATAAAGCATATGAAGGATGTACCTCACAAAAACTAAAGACTCAAATCTCAGAACATCTTTATGGCATCTCAAAAATATCAAACATAAATACTAATATTTAATCAGTGGCCAAACATTTTATTTCCTACCACTCACATAACATTGTGTCTCTCCAGGTATGTCGAATAGAACAGGCTGCGAGATCGTTACGTGAAAGATGCCTCCTCAAACATGAAGCCTTTTGGATATATAACTTGAGCACAGGAGTCCCTAATGGACTCAACAGACGCAATAAAATCATGTTTCATTACTAATTTTGATATGCAAATTGCCTCTTCAAACAAAGAGAACTTGTACTCTATAGCGCCACCTATTGGAAGTAGCGATCCTACAAGTCACAATCAACCCTTTAACGAGTCTTGTAATATGACTTAGGATAAAAGTCAAATCAGAATCTCCATTTGCAGACACGGTGTTTCGGACTGTTGGTCCTCGTCAGTGCAAAGTAGGAGAGATCTGATTTGGCTAGATGAGAGGCTCTGGACTGGGGTCTGGGGGGTAAGGTTTCTCCTTGTGGAGAGTGACATACCAGCTCTGGCGTGTCGAGGTAAGGAGGCTTATTCACCGTGCAATGCTCCTCTGGGAAATTTTAATATGCAAATTGCCTCTTCAAACAAAGAGGACTTGTACTCTATAGCGCCACCTATTGGAAGTAGCGATCCTACAAGTCACAATCAACCCTTTAACGAGTCTTGTAATATGACTTAGGATAAAAGCCAAATCAGAATCTCCATTTGCAGACACGGTGTTTCAGACTGTTGGTCCTCGTCAGTGCAAAGTAGGAGAGATCTGATTTGGCTAGATGAGAGGCTCTGGACTGGGGTCTGGGGGGTAAGGTTACTAATTTTGAAGCATTTATTATGTCTGTTTTTTTTTTTTTTCTTTTGCACATATATTTTTATGTTCTTTTTATATATGTCAGTTGTAGCAGAAGCATGTATGTTGTATAAAGTACCTGTTATATGTCATGTAATGTTATCTGATTAATTATTTGCTCCCAGGTATTCTTAACCCTTTCCGATATCAGACGTAATAGTACTCTGATGTCGGACTATCCCTGTTTGGTGCTGGCTTAGGTGCACCTTTCTGGGCACATGACAGCTGACCTGTACAGCTGACATGTGGACGCAACAGCCGCTGGTGGAATCACGATCCACCTTAGCTGTCAACTAGTTAAATGCCGCTGTCAATCTCTGACAGCGGCATTTAACTCGAGTTTAGCAGCGTTGTAAATCACGCCCATCGGTGACCCTGTCACATGATCGCGGGTTGCAGATGGGTTGGTATGGCAACCAGAGGTCTCCAGCAGACTTCTATGGTTGTCATTGCCAGATTGCTATGAGCACCACTCCGTGGTCTGCGCTGATAGCAAGTGAGCATTTCTGCTACACACAGGCGATCTGATCATTGCCTGTGTGTAGTAGAGAATATTGAATTTACCAAATGGCTGCAATGAAACAAAAAGTGAAAAATTTAAAGGGGTCTGAATACTGTCCCTACCCACTGTACACCAAAATAGTTATCAATAGAGATGAGCGACTTTGCCTCCAGGAGGGTCGAGTCGGGTTTCGGACCACCCGACTTAAACAAAAGTCGAGTCGAATGAAATCGGCCGACTATCGGAAAAAGTCGAAGGTCCGACTGAAACACGAAACCCAATGCAAGTCAATAGGGAAGCAAAGTCGGCATGGATTGGAGGACAGTAAACACACCTACAGCGCCCATTTCAATGCCAACTACATCAATTCTTATTACTAAAGCTTGTTAACCTTAGCTTACTTTATAATAATAGTTACGCATTGAAAACTGGGGGTTATTTGGCTAAAGTTGTGGGGGGGCAGGGCTGGCTCCAGGTTTTCGTGGGCCCCGAGCCAAAGAGTCTCAGTGGGCCACTTTAACACATACCACAATTCATGATGCTCCGATACGGCAGATGTTGTGAATGTGCTAGAGATGGTTTCTGAGCAGAGGCTCCCTCTGGTGGTTACAGACAGTACTGAACCTTTCAGTGAGGAATGGCAATCTGGGATCACGGACTGGACTGATATAAGGGAGGTTCCCTCCCATGATGGTCGCCGGTGATCAATTGTTCTTGTCTCAATTGTGGTTCCTGGTTCATTTGGAAGTTGCTGGAGTCTTGCCTGCACCTGCTGCTTTCAGATAAGATATTTTCTGCTTTTCTTTTTGTGCTTGCTTTTTTCATAGTTTTCCGCACTTTTGTGGAGGTCAGCCGGGTCCCATCCTGGGGCCTGTGCTCCTCTCAATTTATCTGTAGCCACTGTTATTTGTTCATTTGCTTTTTCCTGTTTTTTCAGTGGCTGCGGCTTTGTTTTGTTACACCAGAGATCTGATTTAGGTGGTAGAGATCGTGTGATCTCAGGTTTTTTGGCAATCAGATGTTTGGTATTTTTTAGGGTTTTTGTTGGATTGCAGTCAGAATTCTTTCCTGTACTTTTCTGTCTAGACAGATTGGGCCCCAACGTTTGCTCATTCTATTTTCTGTCTGTGTCCGTGCTATCTTCTTGACTAACCGCCATTATATGTTTGGGGGCTTCCTATTTTTTTTGGGGATCTGCTCCGGGGCAGATAGCTTTCATCTTTCTGCCTTTAGGTGTAGTTATCTCTCAGGCTGTGACGAGGCGTCTAGGATCAACGTAGGAACGCTCCACGGCTACCTCTAGTTGTGTGGTTAGTTCAGGTTACTGCAATCCAATAGGTTCCAGCCTCTCTGGTGTATTACAGTTTTTGCTTACCGTTTTAGGTAGCTCCTAAGCTACCTAAATATAACAGGCAGAGAAATATAGGTATAGTACAATGCCAAATACTTCACTTCTTACATTACATGACATATCTATTTTAAATTCTACAATAGCTCAAAAACCGGACAGTATGTTCCTCCATACAGTATTATGGCCACCACATAGTGCACCATACAGAATAATGAGCCCCATATATTGCTCCATACAGAATAATTGGTCCCATATAATGTTCCATATAGTATATGATGAGCTCCACATAATGCTACAGTATATGATGGTCCCCATATAATGTGCCATACAGTATAGGACGGTCCCCATAGAGTATAATGAGCCCCACATATTGCTCCATACAGTATAATGAGTCGCATATAAAGCTCCATACAGTATATGATGGGCCCCATATATTGCTCCATACAGAATAGGCTCCATATAATGTTCCATGCAGAATAGGCCCCATATGTGCTCCATATGATGCTCCATAACTATATGATGCCACATAAATAATGAACCCCATATGATGCTCCAGTATATGATGGGCCCCATGGATGATGCTCCAGTGTATGATGGGCCTATATAATGCTCCATACAGAATAGGCCCCATATGTGCTCCATATGATGCTCCATACCCTATATGATGCCCCATAAATAATGAACCCCATATGATGCTCCAGTATATGATGGGCCCCATGGATGATGCTCCAGTGTATGATGGGCCTATATAATGCTCCATACAGAATAGGCCCCATATGTGCTCCATATGATGCTCCATACCCTATATGATGCCCCATAAATAATGAACCCCATATGATGCTCCAGTATATGATGGGCCCCATGGATGATGCTCCAGTGTATGATGTGCCTATATAATACTCCATATATAATGGACCCATTTATAATCCTCCAGTGTATAATGGGCCCCATCTATGATGCTCCAGTGTTTCATGGGCACCATTTATAATGCTCCAGTGTATGATGGGCTCATGGATGATGCTCCAGTGTATGATGGGCCTATATAATGCTCCATATATAATGGGCCCCATTTATAATCTTCCAGTGTATAATGGGCCCTGTATACGATGCTCCAGTGTATGATGGGCCCCATTTATAATGCTCCATGTATAATGGGCCCCATGGATGATGCTCCAGTGCATGATGGGCCTATATAATGCTCCATATATAATGGGCCCCAATGATGCTCCAGTGTATAATGGGCCCCGCATATGATGCTCCAATGTACGATCGGCCCCATTTATAATGCTCCAGTGTATGATGGGCCCCATTGATGATGCTCCAGTGTATGATGGACCTATATAATGCTCCATATTAATGGGCCCCATTAATAATGCTCCAGTGTATAATGGGCCCTGTATACGATGCTCAAGTGTATGATGGGCCCCATTTATAATGCTCCAGTGTATAATGGGCCCCATGGATGATGCTCCAGTGTATGATGGGCCTATATAATGCTCCATATATAATGGGCCCCATATGATGCTCCAGTGTATAATGGGCCCCGCATATGATGCTCCAATGTACGATGGGCCCCATTTATAATGCTCCAGTGTATGATGGGCCCCATTGATGATGCTCCAGTGTATGATGGACCTATATAATGCTCCATATATAATGGGCCCCATTTATAATGCTCCAGTGTATAATGGGCCCTATCTATGATGCTCAAGTGTATGAGGGCCTCTATATAATTCTCCAGTGTATAATACCCCCATATATTGCTCCAAAATTAAAAAAATGAAATACCTCTCCTCGCTTCATCCTGGACTCCTCAGCGTCGCCATCTTCCAGCTCTTGCACTCGACTGTTCAGGCAGAGGGCGTACAGACGTGACGTCATTGCGCTCTCTGACCTGAATGTCACTGCAGGAAACGTGGAACACATAACAGAGGTGGAGCAGAGAGAGGTAAGTATTGCAAGTGCGGGGCCCTGAGCAAGCAGGGGGGGCCCACTCATGGGCGACAGCACAGGCATAGGGCCCTCATAGTACGCCCGTGTCTCTGATGGTGAGTTGACCCCCCCACCTGTTCGGGCCCCGGCACTTGCCCAGGTGCACCAGGTGCTGACGCCAGCCCTGGGTGGGGTACAGCCCAGTTGGGAGGTGGAAAAACTGGCATATGTTGGGTGTAGGCTGGACTTCACAGCTGCAAATGGAGGAATTGGAGAATTCTGAGGAAGGAGGAAAAAAGCGAGCCATTTTGCTGGCAATCTATGTGTCATCAGGGGAAGGTGGTACAAAATCCTTTGAAACCCAGGCATGGTTATTTTAATGAAGTGAGATCACCAACATTTTTGGTTGACAGACAGTCCTTTTTCTATCAGGATTGATCCAGCATCACTGAAGACTCTTTCTGATAGCACACTATCAGCAGGGCAAGCGAGCTCCTGTAAGGTATATTGTGCCAATTCAGGCCAGGTGTCCAGTTTTACAGCCCAGTAGTCAAAGGGGACTGAACTGTGAGGGAAATTTTGAACCATAGTTGACAACTACTGTCTCCTGTCTGTTGAATCGATTCAGTATTCCAGTCGTGTGAGCGACCGAGAAACAAGGAAAGGTGGTTGTTCCTGACCAGGAGCTGCACATGAAGACTCAGTGTTTTGCATTTTTGAAACTTCAGAAGAGGAGGCGATAGAGCTGGAGGCTGTTTCGGCAATGTAAGCCAAAACCTGTTCCTGATGCCCGGCTTTAAAAGCGGTTTACCTACTCCCACAACAGGGAGCCTTCCAGGCCTTCTGGAGCCAGATGATGACGCAGGCTCAACACCTCCTGCCTTAGGGCTATGTGTCTTTTGGCGACTACCAGCAGATGCACCACCACCACCATCATATCACTGGCCCCCCCACCCACGTCCATGGCCTCTTCCACCATACCGCAGATATATGGTACTGTATCAGAACGTACAGCTGTATATGGTGAAGGGGAAAATTGTAAATCTCCGTATATATTTCCGCAGTCACACACAGACGCTCTCAGGCTCAGTATGGATTAGACCAGAATATAAAAAGCAGAAAAAGCGTACTGTATCAGAAGATACCAGGTGTATACAGTGTAGGGGTAATTGTAAATCCTGCATATATTTCCGGAATCACAACAGATGCTCTCAGGCTCAGTATGGATACACCAGAATATAAAAAGCAGAAAAACGGTACATTAGAAGCGTACAGCTGTATACATTTTAGGGGTATGTTTAAATCTCCGTTATAATTTCCGGAGTCACACACAGACGCTCTTCAGGCTCAAGTATGGATTAGACCAGAATATAAAAGCAGAAAAAGGGTACTGCATCAGAAGACACCAGGTGTATACAGTGTAAGGGTAATTGTAAATCTCCATATATATTTCTGGAGTCACACACAGACGCTCTCAGGCTCAGTATGGATTAGACCAGAAAATAAAAAGCAGAAAAACGTACTGTATGAGAGCGTAAGCTGTACACAGTGTATGGGGTAATTGTAAATCTCCATATATATTTCCGAGTCACACACAGACGCTCTCAGGCTCAGTATGGATTACACCAAATATAAAAGCAGAAAAAGGGTTCTGTATCAGAAGCGTACAGTTGTATACAGTGTAGGTGTTTATTGTAAATTCCATATATATTTCTTGAGTCACACACAGATGCTCTCAGGCTCAGATGGATAGACCAGAAATAAAAAGCAGAAAAAGGGTACTGTATCAGAAGATATCAGGTGTATACAGTGTAGGGTAATTGTAAATTTCAGTGTATATTTCTGGAGTCACACACAGATGCTTTCAGGCTCAGTAATGGATTAGACCAGAATATAAAAAGCAGAAAAAGGGTACTGCATCAGAAGATACCAGGTGTAATAGTATAGGGAAAATTGTAGATCTCCGTATATATTTCAGAAGCCAAACATAGACGCTCTCAGGCTCAGTATGATTAGACCAGAATATAAAAAGCAGAAAAAGGTACTGTTTATGCGCTCGGTTGCAACAACTTTAAGGTATAATGGATTGCAACGAACACGGGGTCTGCGATACAGTTTATGTTCATTGCTGCCGAACACCCTTGGTTAGGAGGTAAATAACTGACACTAAAATATAAAGATCGTGCCTGTGGAACTTCACATTGACAATATGTACATTTGCACTATCTCTGTTAACTTCACGGGAGATGTGCTATCAACTGGCGTAGTGTAGCCCTGTTAATGGCCAGAAGCCACTTGCCAGATATTAGGTTAGTACTATGTGCTGCAAGCTGGTATAGACGTTAGCCCTGTTTGACTACACAGAAGCCGCTAGGAAGTGCGTGCGACCCAGGCATACGTGCTGTCAGCCGGTGTGCGAACCGGATGAGCAATTAACTATTCAGCTATGGCGATGCCCACGTGCTGCCAACCAGGTTACATCCGGACTGCGCAGCTTCAATATTCAGCTGGGGCGATGCCCGCTGCTGTCAGCTGGTGTGAGACCGGACTGAGCAAGCTTCTCTGTTCAACTGGCAGGTGATGCCCAGTTAGCGCCCCACAGTCTGCTCAGGGTGTATAGCTACCCTATATTCGTAGCAAGACTGCGACATTGGCTACCTGCCTGCATAAGCTGAACCTGCCTGAAGGACCTGAGCTAATAAGCCGAGCGTACTCTGGCAAGGTCCCGGAGAGCAAAGCTAAAGAGCACGTGGAGCCCAGATTCTGGAACGTCCACACATGAGCACTGCCTATTTTAGTATGATCTGACCGCGCCGCGCCACGACAGACAAGCTAATTAGGGCTAAGCTCTGCCCCCAGCCATCTTGTCAATCGCATCACCGATGAAGTCATCCGTGACCAATCAGGGATGCCAGCTCAGAGGATCAGCTGACCTCAAGCCCCAATCATGGCTTGCCACGTCACGGACATGCTCAGTGCAGCATTTCTGGACTTAGGCTTAAAACAGCCTTTCTTGTTCCGTAACCTAGGTTTAAGGCTACTATGAACAAAAACCCGAGTAACTATTTGTGCCTCTCGGGTATTGACTAGGTCATTGGGATCGCAGCAAAGCTAAGCAGCATCTGCCTGGTTTGGGGCTGGAGGGGGACCACAACCCCTCC